>MU705894.1:17602-56386 GCA_026770625.1 Nicotiana glauca
GGGGGGGGGGGGGGGTGTTATGCATGCTTAGTTTAAGTAATGGGTAGAAAATATGCTTATAGGATTTTATTTACTTATCTGCGCAATAAATAACCTGTATAGGACATGCATCTTATTCATTAGAGATCCTGCTTTAGTTTCTTAACTTTGAGCCTGTTATTATGCTCATCTTGTAACCATGGTCAGTTAATAACAAGTAAATAATTTTAATAAGCAAATAATTGTTATTGCATTCTCATTAGCATTTAGAAATCATGTCTTAGGAACTCCTATGTGCATTAGACATCCTGTTATTTAGGGTGTCATACTTTTCTGAGTTGCAATTGTCAAATACCTTATTAGCATGCTTAATCTACTAATACAAGTACGGTTAAATGTTTATGTACCTCCTTTGAAACTAAAAAAAAGGGATCAAATATGCATGTTAACCCTTTAAGATAATTAGGCAATGTATACGACGCCTAGGCAAACTTTAGGCCTAATAAGAATGGATTAATCATATTGTTACCGTTCTAAGACTAACCAACCTCTTTTAATTTAGAACTCTACTGCTCCCATTCTTGCTTTGACTCTCTGAATTTCACTTTATTTTTCTTGTTAAAAATCCCGCTCTATCTGGAAACAATTTTGAAATGGTGCATCTATTTACTCCCACTGAGTTTCTGATTTTTATGTTTTCAAACTATTGGGTTACCATTCTCTGCCCAGAATCATGCTAGTTTACTTGTCCCGCACCTCGTCAAGCTACTGTCACTACTTCATTTTTCAAACATGCTTTAACAGTTCTTTTATCTTTCACTAACTCAACTGCTATTACCTATTCCTTTTTTTAAAACTCCTATATTTGAGACCTTGAATGTGTTTGAGACGTGCTAATTACGTGTTCACTTGTGGAGGGATCTGTGAGCCTTTATTTGACTTTGTATGTTCCCTTATGTGCGGTCCTATTTGTTATGTATGTCGCTTAGCATTTTATCCTTTAAACCTTACGGTTCAGCCTAGTCCTTATCACATAGGAATAGTGGTCCTAAATACCCTCCAGGACTTATAGGACGGGATGGGTAATAGCACGCAATAAGCATTCGTGACCAACTCACGCATTTAATTACCTTTACAGGGTGTGAAGGGTAGAATATGGAGATGACGACCGATGCGCTAATATCTCATGTAGCCCCTTTTCTGAGGAGTGACTACTGGATATTGCATTGATGTGATCTATATTAATCATAAACTAGGACCCCTCTCCCTTTATTTGCTCTTATCTCTTCTTGTAAAACTATTCGAATCGTTTTTTTTTTTCATAAATTTTTGCCCTCCCTACTTACCTTCAAAAGTTTTTCAACTTATTTGCAATGTTATATGCAAGTCCCTCTATTCGAACCCTTAATTGTTTACTTGATTATGTGAAGTCCCAATATAACATGGCTGGGAACCACACTAGTGGATCTTGAGGGGTGCCTAACCCCTTTCCCTCGAGATAATTTCTAGCCCTTACCCAAACTCTGGTTCTTCAAACTCAAACCCCTTCTTAGTGTCCTAATGCACTTTAATCATTAGGTGACGACTCTTCAAGTCCAAAAACCCAAAATCCCAAAAGGGAACGAGTTGTCCTCCCAAATTTCATGAACCCGATTTTGCCTTTTTTTAGAAAAAGAGGGCGTCGACAGCATAGCGACTCTGCTGGGGATTTTCTTTAGGATTTTACCATTTCATGTTATTTGTGACTTTATTGCTTCTTTATTTCCTTTATTTAACGTCTTTATCTCTCTTCTACTTTGAAACTGACTTGGCTCTTTGTAATTGTGAGCAATTATTGTAATCATTACTTTATGAACATGCAAATACATGACAACTTGTTTTATTCTTGTAATTACATTCTCAACATCATATTTCACTCTTGCCAAACAAATACCATAGCAACGCTTATAATGAGTGCTTGCCCCCTTCCAATATTATCACCCCCTAAATTTGGCAAAGGCGTATTTGCGTAAAACCAGTAGATCAGCGGTGCAGTCAACGGTTCCGTGCCTTTCCCTCTTGAGTTGTCCACTCAAGGGTACCAGTATAATACCTTATAGAAACCTTACTATGTTTAACTGTGCATGCATCATGGTCAAACCTAGACGAGTCAGTTATGTTGTCCACATAATGACTCTTTAAGATAGCTTTGTCCAAAGTCCACTAGGTTTCCTTGAAACCCAAAAGGACGCCACCATATTCTATGCATTTATTTGTAGAACTAAATGCTTTTATGCTAATTATTGATTTAAATAGTCGAGTCCGGCGAGGGTAAGGGCCTAACCCTTTTGTTTTGTAGAAAATGAGGCACGAGGTCCCCAACTTCGGTATGGTTAGCACACCCTCACTCTTGCTGACCTGGTGCAGGAATCTCCCATCAAGTGACCAAATCAATGAATGGAAAGAGAGGGTCACCAAGGCTAGCAAAAAGCTAGAATATCTGGAATACAATCTGCTGGAATTGGAAGGGAAAGTGAGGAAGAGAGTCACTGACTGCATGAACATTGAGGGAAACGAAGGAGAACACCTGGCAAAGGCATTTTTACTGGAGAATCTGCGTGAGCTGGAGGATCTGATCAACGAGAACATTCAACCTGAAGAAGGTCCCTCTGGGACCAAGTAGTTAGGAGTCTTTCCTTTGCTTTAATGTAATAAGGCCAATGGCCATTAGTAATATTTTATTTTCTGCTATTTTAGTGTCGTTTTGGGATTCGTCTTATTTTTATCAATAAAATGAGGCATTAGCATTATAAGTTCTCCAAATTAACTTGTCGCTAGGCCTACCTCGGGCACAACAAAGTACCTAAATTAGGACACGATTTATATTCTTGCACTATGTGTTTAAATATTGCAACGTTTTCTTCTCATAACCCTTACTAACTTGTTACCTTGTTTTGTTTTTACTTTTGTTTTATTCCCCTCCCCAAAAGGTTAGTTCGTGCACTCTGGCATCATCATCCTACTCCACAATATCTAAGGGCCCTCCACCTCTTCCTCCTTCAAGTCCTATCGGAAACAAGAATAGAAGAAAAATAGAAGATTTGAACAACTCGACCGAAAGGGTAGAGGTTCCTCGGGGTATTCAGGTTTCCAAAGAAAATGCCTCCCAGCTCGAACAGAAGTTATTGAAATTTCAGGAAGAACTGGACCAAGTTCGAAACTTGGCAAACTTATCATTTTCCCTCACTACCCCAGATGTCAACTTTCCCAATACTCAAAATTCTACACCTCCACAGAACGTCCCGAAACCACAGAAACAACCCGCTCCCCATCAACACTGCAACACATGTCACACTTCAAACAACATCCCACCTCATTCCTAAACCACTAAACTCCACAAATGATCATCCCCACAACACCCCCATCTATGTGGAAACCATACCATAATATACTCAACCTATTTCAAGCACACCGGAGTCTGATGATAAAGACTCTCTTATCAGGAACCTAGCCGCAAAACTCAAGAAGCTGACTAGCCAAGTCCGGGGTATTGAAGGAAACAAAGGTACCGAGGGGCTGAATTATGAGGACCTTTGCATTCAGCCAGATGTCGAACTTCCTGAGGGGTACAAACCTCCCAATTTTGAAATGTTTGATGGCACAGGGGATCCCAGAGTCCATTTGAGGACGTACTGCGATAAGCTGGTCGGAGTCGGAAGAGATGAAAAGATTCGCATGAAGCTCTTTATGAGAAGTCTGAAAGGGGATGCTCTATCTTGGTACATTAGACAAGACCCCAAGAAGTGGATGAATTGGGTAGGTATGGCATCCGATTTCATGGACAGGTTCAGATTCAATACGAAAATTGTGCCAGATGTATTCTACATCCAGAACTTAAAGAAGAAACCCACTGAGACATTCCGTAGGTATGCTACTCGTTGGAGATCAGAAGCTGCTAAGGTCAGGCCAACTTTAGAAGACGAACAAATGAATAGGTTTTTCGTCCGGGCTCAAGACCCATAACATTATGAGAGGTTGATGCTGATTGAAGGCCAGAAATTTTCCGACATCATCAAGATAGGGGAGAGGATTGAGTAAGGCATGAAAAGTGGTATGGTCACTAACTTTGAAGCATTGCAGGCCACCAACAAGGTTCTACAGTCTGGCGGTGCATCCAAGAAAAGGAATGTGAGTGTCGTGATGGTTGCACAGAATACCATTGATGAATGCCACTCTCTGAAGGATAAAATCCCAGCTTTAATTGACAACAAGATTATTGTGGCAAAGGAACTTGCTCCTAATATTCGCAACGACCCCCTACCCGACCACAAAAGCGGAGGCGTTCATATGATAGAGATAGAAGATGATTGGAACCCGAAAGGATCGATCGAATTGATTGCTGAAGATGATGAGCCAAAGAAAACAACTGTCACACTTAATCCGATTGTAGTCCAGATCCAGCCTTCTGGAGACGCTGAAGTGAACATGTCCATACCACTTGAGTTTGAGTCACCTTCTTCTACAAAGGCGCCAGGACCGATTGAGGTCGAGTTTGGATCCCCAAAGGCACCTGTACCATTTGAAGTTGTTGTGTTACCTCCCAAAGCAAGGGTACCCATATGGCTATGTCAACCATAGCACCATTCCATATGAAGGTCATTCCTTAGGATTACACCACCGAGGCAAGAAGGAAAGGGAAAACCAAATCTGGAGAAGCAATTGCAGCATAGGGTATGACCAGAACCGCAAGGTTTATACTCCAGAACATCTAGCTGAGTCCAGCAAGCAAGCCTCTGGACGACCAACCGTCACTGAAACTGGGCATGATGACCTATGGAGGAAGATACAAGCCAAAAAGTATTCGGTCATCGATCAATTGAACAAGATGCCAGCCCAGATCTCCATCTTAGCCCTGCAACAAAGCTCTGACGTACATAAAAATGCCTTATTGAAAGTGCTGAGCGAGACATATATGCCCAACAACATAACTGGAGGAGAAATGGTGAACATGGTAGGGAAAGTATTGGAAAGTCACAAAATAACTTTCCACGAAGATGAGCTGCCACAAGAAGGGCTGAGCCACAACAAGGTGTTGCACATCACTATGCAATGCGAGGATTATTTCATCACCAGAATTCTGGTTGACGGAGGGTCCAACCTCAATATTTGTCCATTGGTAACTCTCAGAACATTGGGAAAGAGCCTGCATAAGATCAAGGATGGAGCCATCAATGTCAAAGCTTTTGATGGATCCCAAAGGTCCACTATTGGAGAAATCAGTTTGTGTCTGCAAATGGGACCGACTTGGTTTGACATTGACTTTCAAGTGATAGACATCCCAACATCTTACAATTTGCTGTTGGGACAGCCCTGGATTCACGCCGCTGGAGCCGTAGCATCAACCCTACACCAGGCAATGAAATTTGAGTGGAATCACCAAGAGGTGATTATTCATGGAAATAGTAGCAATCCCATATACAGTTGCTAGACCATCCCGTCAATAGGAGGAAGAAGGAAAATAGGCGGAGAAACCTACCACCACATTGAGTGGGTCAATGCCGTGGACAAGGATAAATGGTGGGACAACAAAATTGAAAGCATACTGAATTGGTGTGGATACGATCCTGGCAAGGGAATTGGCAAAAACGTCCAGGGAATCGCCAAACCCATCAAGCTAAATAAATATGGTACCACTTTTGGTTTGGGGTATGAATACACTTAGGAGGAGTTCAACCACTGGTCACCACCATGGCGAAGTCCCTACTACCTACTGGAACATCCGATACCTCACCTGGAATAGACTTTCCAGCTAGTAGATGTCATATATGGGTTAGAAGAAGAGGAAGCATTGGCGGCAATGAGGAATCTATTTTTCGAAGACGACAATATGGACTGCTGTGTCATTTTTGAGGAGGAAGGAGAGGAAGGCCCCACCATAAAAGTTGTGATCCGAAGAGCGCGCCTCCATAATTGGTCCATCAAAACCACCAGAGCCCGGAGAGCCTCGATGAAGCAAGGCTGAACAAAGCACCATGCATTACCTTTTACTTTTTCGCTAGTAGATTTCCTTTCCGCACTTTTAATTTCAAAAATAAGAGCTCCAATGTTCAAAACAATTATGAAATTTATCAAAGCATTTTAGTTTCTTATAAGTCTCGCTCTTATTATTTTTTCTATATTTTACTTTGTTTACACATCATTACTATTACTTATCTTGATGAACTGACAATTGTGACATGCAACGAGACAACGCAACAAACGGACATAGACTCAGGAGAGGATGATATACCAGAAGAGGTCGTTAAAGAGGTTGAGAATTTTGAGAATAGGCCTAAGTCTAACTTGGACGAAACTGAGGTTGTCAACTTGGGGGATACATAGAATGTCAAGGAAACGCGCTTCAGTGTTCATCTATCACCATCGGAAAAGGAAGAGTACACGGAATTTCTAAGGGAATATAAAGATATATTCGCCTGGTCGTATGATGATATGACTAGTCTCAGTACATCTATTGTAGCTCACAAACTACCAACATATTCGACATATCCGCCAGTAAAGCAGAAGCTCAGAAAATTCAAACCTGACATGAGTTTGAAAATCAAAGAAGAAGTAACCAAGCAAGTCAAAGCCAAGGTTCTCAGGGTAGTGGAGTACCCAACATGGTTAGCCAACATTGTGCCAGTGCCGAAGAATGATGGGAAGGTCAGAGTCTGTGTCAACTACCGAGATCTCAACCGGGCAAGTCCGAAAGATGACTTCCCCTTGCCGAACATACACATCCTGATTGACAACTGCACCAAACACGAGCTGCAGTCATTTATTGATTGTTTTGCTAGGTATCATCAGATATGGATGTATGAGGAAGACGCTGAGAAAATGGCTTTTATTATGCCATGGGGGATGTATTATTACAAAATGATGTCGTTTGGATTAAATAATGTTGGGGCCACCTACATGAGGGCCATGACTACTATTTTCCACGACATGATACATAAAGAGATCGAGGTATATGTAGATGATGTCATTATCAAATCCAAGAAATCCACTAACCACATGGAATATCTGAGGAAGTTCTTCAACAGACTGAGAAGGTACAAATTGAAACTGAATCCCGCTTAATGTGCATTCGGTGTTCCTGCCAGAAAAATACTTGGATTCATTATAAGTCGACGAGGAATAGAACTGGACCCATCAAAGGCTAAAGCCACTCAAGAATTGCCATCGCCGAAGAACAAGAAGGACGTGATGAGTTTCTTGGGGAGACTCAACTATATCAGCCGATTCATAGCTCAGTCCACTGTCATTTGTGAACCGATATTTAAAATGTTGAAGAAGGACGCCACTACCAAATAGACTAATGATTTCCAGAAAGCCTTCGACACAATCAAGGAATACTTGTCAATGCCGTCAGTTTTGGTTCCACCCGAACTAGGTAGACCTTTATTGCTCTACCTTGCAGTATTGGATGGGGATTCGGTTGTGTTTTGGGACAACATGATGAAACGAGGAGAAAGGAGCAGTCCATCTACTATCTCACCAAGAAGTTCACCTCGTACAAGGCCCGGTATTCCCTATTGGAACGCACCTGTTGTGCTCTGACTTGGGTAGCTCAGAAGTTAAGTAATTATTTATGTGCCTATACCACTTACCTCATATCAAGAATGGATCTGCTGAAATATATCTTTTAGAAGCCCATGCCCACTGGCAAACTAGCCAAGTGGCAAATCCTGCTGAGCGAATTCGACATTGTCTGCGTATCTCAGAAGGCAATCAAAGGACAAGCCTTGGCAGATCATCTTGCCGAGAATCCCGTGGATGGAGAATACGAGCCTCTAAAGACATATTTTCCTGATGAAGAGGTATCTTTCATAGGAGAAGATATTGTAGAATCCTATGATGGTTGGAGAATGTTTTTCGACGGAGTAGCAAATTTCAAAGGAGTTGGCATATGAGCAGTCCTAGTATCAGAAGCCGGCCATCATTATCCGGTATCTGCCAAACTCAGGTTCCCGTGCACCAACAACATGGCCGAATACGAAGTCTGCATCTTAGGGCTCAAGCTAGCCATTGATATGAACATTCAGGAGTTACTAATGATCGGGGATTCAGATTTGCTCATACATCAGGTCCGAGAAGAATGGGAAACCAAGAACTCTAAGATACTCCCTTATCTGCATCATGTACAGGAGTTGAGGAAGAGGTTTACAAAGACAGAATTTCAGCATGTCCCTAGTGTCCAAAATGAGTTTGCTGACGCATTGGCTACTCTATCGTCTATGATTCAGCATCCAGATAAGAACTTCATAGATCGTATTCCGATAAAGATTCATGACCAACTAGCTTATTGTTCTCATGTCGAGGAAGAAGCAGACGGAAAACCATGGTTCCATGACATCAAGGAGTATTTAACAACAGGAGGATATCCGGAACTTGCAAATGTTACTCAAAAATGCACACTTCGGAGGTTATCTAACAACTTCTTTCACAGTGGAGGAATCTTGTACAGGAGGACTCCCGATTTGGGATTACTAAGGTGTGTCGAAGCAAAGGAAGCATCCAGGTTATTAGAAGAAGTTCATGCAGGGACCTGCGGTCCACATATGAATGGTTTTGTCCTAGCAAAGAAGATACTCTGGGCGGGATATTTTTGGATGACTATGGAAAGGGACTGCATCTAGTACGTCTGAAAGTGCCATCACTGTCAGATACATGCAGACATGATAAAAGTGCCTCAAACGAGCTTACTGCAACAAACTCGCCATGGCCGTTCGCCGCTTGGGGAATGGATATTATCGGACCTATCAAGCCTACCGCATCAAACAGGCACAGATTCATTCTAGTGGCAATTCATTATTTTACCAAATGGGTTGAGGCCGCATCATTCAAGGCAGTGACTAAGAAAGTTGTGGTAGACTTTGTCTGCGACTGCATTATTTGTCGGTTCGAAATTCCTGAGTCGATCAATACTGACAACGGTTCCAATCTCAATAGTGATATGATGAAGACAATGTGCGAAACATTCAAGATTAAACACAAGAATTCTACAGCCTACAAACCTCAGATCAATGGAGCAGTGGAAGCGGCCAACAAGAATATCAAGAAGATACTAAGAAAATGATAGAAAAACATAAGCAGTGGCACGAGAAGCTATCATTTGCTTTATTGGGGTACCACACCACAGTTCGCACATCAACTGGAGCAACTCCCTATATGTTGGTTTATGGTACAGAAGCAGTCATCCCTGCCGAGGTTGAAATTCCCTCCTTGAGGATTATGCAGGAAGCAGAACTTGATGACGCAGTATGGGTAAAAAGTCGCTACAAGTAGCTAGCTCTTATAGATGGAAAAAGGATGAACGCAGTTTGCCATGGTCAATTGTATCAGAACAGAATGTCCAGAGCCTTCAACAAAAGAGTCAAGCCGAGAAAGTTTACACCAGGACAACTGGTGTTGAAGAAAATATTCCTGCATCAAGATGATGGGAAATTCTCTCCCAACTTCCAAGGTCCGTACATGGTTCATTGGGTTCTAACCGGAGGAGCCGTCATACTTGCCAAAATGGATGGAGAAATTTGGCAAAAGCCGATCAATTCAGATGCAGTGAAGCGATACTATGTGTAACTATTACAATTTCTTTATGATATAATTTGAACTACGCCTAACCTGATTCCCGTTTAAGAGGGGATACGTAGGCAGCCTTATGGGTTCGGTCATAATTCAATAAAATTTTCATTTCCCCCAAAATTGTAAATTGTGGCAGAATTTTGAGGAGGACCCTCAAAATTCTGAAGTTGATTTTCAGCCAGTCATCACACGAAGCCGTTGGAAGCGCCAGCCTGGTAAACTAGGGCAGAATTTTGAGGAGGACCCTCAAAATTCTGAAGAGGGTGGTTGCAATGTCCTGAACCGCGTCACAGTCATCGGTTCATCTAAAAGAAAACTATTTTTTGATTATATGATTAAGTTACATTTTTACTAAATCATGCATGTGCGTTATCAAAATTGTTTTTTTAGCAACGCTACCCCAAGGATACGGACAGTATCACCGAAACAAGGGCCGAGCAAGACGAGCAAAGTCCATGGGGATACGAACTAACCATCCCCTCTTTTATAGAACTCACAATTTTTCTTTGGATGCAGGCTCTCAAGTCGTAACATCATCAGATATATCTATGCACTTATACTTCTCGAGAATACAACTCTCAGAATCATCACCTAGTTACAATTTCTATCCGTACACGAGATCACCTAGTTGCAAAAGGCTACATTTCTGCCTTTCGAGACTAAGCATTGTCTCCATCTTGCAGGGCTGAAACATCGCCACTTTATCTCTCTTGCATGGCTGAAATATCGCCATTTTTATTTAAGTCTTTACATTGGCTGAAAGATCGCCACTTATATTTTACACTTAGCATCGGCTGAAATATCGCCATTTTTATTTAAGTCTTTACATCGGCTGAAATATCGCCACTTCATTTAAATCTTACATCAGCTGAAAGATCTCCACTTATATTCTACACTTAGCATCGACTGAAATATCGCCATTTTTATTTAAGTCTTTACATCGGCTAAAATATCGCCATTTTTATTTAAGTCTTTACATCGGCTGAAATATCACCACTTCATTTAAATCTTACATCGGCTGAAATATCGCCATTTTTTTAGTCTTGCATCGGCTGAAATATCGCCATTTTTATTTAAGTCTTTACATCGGCTGAAATATCGCCACTTCATTTAAATCTTACATCAGCTGAAAGATCTCCACTTATATTCTACACTTAGCATCGACTGAAATATCGCCATTTTTATTTAAGTCTTTACATCGGCTAAAATATCGCCATTTTTATTTAAGTCTTTACATCGGCTGAAATATCACCACTTCATTTAAATCTTACATCGGCTGAAATATCGCCATTTTTTTAGTCTTGCATCGGCTGAAATATCGCCATTTTTATTTAAGTCTTTACATCGGCTGAAATATCGCCACTTCATTTAAATCTTACATCGGCTGAAAGATCGCCACTTATATTCTACACTTAGCATCGACTGAAATATTGCCATTTTTATTTAAGTCTTTACATCGGCTAAAATATTGCCATTTTTATTTAAGTCTTTACATCTGCTGAAATATCACCACTTCATTTAAATCTTACATCGGCTGAAATATCGCCATTTTTTTAGTCTTGAATCGGCTGAAATATCGCCATTTTTATTTAAGTCTTTACATCAGCTGAAATATCGCCATTTTTTTAGTTAAGTCTTGCATCGGCTGAAATAACGCCACTTCATTTAAATCTTACATCAGCTGAAATATCGCCATTTTTTAGTCTTTACATCGGCTGAAATATTGCCATTTTTTTAGTTAAGTCTTGTATAGGCTGAAAGATCGCCAAACCCCGCATTTCATGGGGTGAAAGATCACCAAAATTGTCCAAATGCGCCATCGTTCAGAGGCACCATTTTCATAGCCCGAGAACATCATGCCATGGCCCGAGGACCCCACTTTTATCTCTGCATAGCATTATTCAAAGGCATCATGGTTCGGAGGCATCATTCTCATAGCCCGAGAGCATCATTTCATAGCCCGCGAATTCTTATTAGATGTTTCATGGCCCAGGACACCATGGTCCGAGGACGTCATCCTAACCGTCCAAAGACAACATTCATGGTCCAACGGGAACTTGCATCACGTTTAAATTTATGCACAATGTATGTTGGTATTATTCATTTGCAAGTACACCGAATATCAATAGCCGTCTCAGCAGGAGCGATCCCGCTCCAGTCCCTACAGCCTATCAAACTTCAACCACCTTTCTCAATCTAAACATCGCGTCTATTCTTTTCAAAAACCTCCATCGGCATATTCCGTCTATGGACCCTGAACTACATATGGCAGCTCAGGAACCAGAGCTTGGTCAAAACTCTTCAAATCATTTCTTTCGGTCAAATTGGCTATCATATCTTTACCCGACAACTCTTTCATCCTTCTCGGGTATAAAGGGGCAGCTGTTGACACTATTTTTTTCTTATGTATTTTTTTATACTCAAATATTCTCAAAATAGCATGTGTATGCACATATAAGCATACCCAAGAGTATTGATATTTTTTCCTAATTTTTTAAAGATTTTTAAAATCAATTTATTATTTATTTTAGTAGTACAATATCCAATAATTATTCCCAGATTATCATTTTTGGTGAATAATTTATTTCCATTCTCATATTTGCCACGAAAATATAATTAAGGTAATTTTTTCATATTTTTACAAATTTATTTGGTATTTTCTAAGCTAAATTGCATATAATTGCAATTATAGCCTATATTACGATTAACATCATTTTACAATTATAAAATCATTTCCAGTATTTTTAGATTAATACTTATATGTTATTAATTAGTTCAGTGCCTTTAATTTATTTTTAAAATCATTTTAATTATTTTATATAAAATAAAAGGGAAAAATTGGCTATTTAACACATAGCCCATTATTGTTTCAATTTTAGCCCCAATTTAACCCTACCCCATCAGATTCAATTAAACCCAATTGACCCAAGATCCAACCCAAATCCGCCCCAGCCCAATCTCTAATCTAACCCGACCTAGCTCCGAATTAATCTGAGTCGTTGATCAAATACGATCAACGGCCCAGATCTTTTTTCCTTAATTAAACTCTAACCTACCCCCCTCCCCCCCGACCCCTCACTCTTCGTGACCGGTCTCTGTCTCTATTTGTCTCTTCCTCTCCTCCTTCCCTCTAGAACTTTCTGGTTCTTTTTCTCCGATGGCCTTCACCATCTCTCCAACCATCTCTAGCCTCGCCTCTTTCGACCACCAGCCACCTTGAAGGCTTATCTCACCATCCCTAAGACCCCATGGGTCTCTACCATACAAGACAGTCACTGAAGCTTTACCTGGGTTTGTTTCCGGCCTTTCTCCGATGGATTTTGGTCCGATGATGCTATAAACACTATTATTCTTAAAGTTTCAAGGCCAGGTTTCTCTTATTTCCCTCATTGGTTTCTTATGAAACCCTAATCTTGACCCAAACCTCTTAAATCTCTGTATTTTTGATGATTTTTAACTCGCGCCTTTATGTTTTTACACTACTCTCTGCTCGATCTTTACGATCGCTCAAGTTTTAAACGTTTTGTTCCCTTTTTGAAACTACGGTTTCTGAACCCCTTTTTCAAAATCACTTTATTTTTCTGATTTTGAGTACTAATTCATGATTCTCAGTACTATTTCTAAATATTTTGCTAAAGTCTGATGAAACCCTAGCTTTATATGTTGGTGTTTGTATTATTTGCTTGTGTTTGTGTGTTCTTCTGGGTTCTTCTCTGAGTTCCGTGCTATTTGCTTTAATTTTGTTGCTAGTGTTTCATTCCCCTATCTTTTTTTGTTCTTCGCTCAAGGTTTCTCTGATGGTTTACTTGATGATTTTATACTGATTCTTACAAGCCCTCTTTTTAGATTGTGATACTTGCCTTAAAATTGTGATTCTGCATATTTTCCTAATAGTTTGGTATTGATTTCAAATTGCTTCCTTAATTTGTGGGATACTTTCCCCGATTAATACTAATCTCCTAGGTTTTCAATCTCTTTCATTATTCTGAAAAAAAAATATTTTCTAGAGTTAAAATGGTATTTTGCCATATATTTGTGCACAAATATATTGATTGATTTGCCTGACCTATTTCCCTAATTAGAGTATCATGTACCTAGTCTTTATTGCATACTTTATGCTATTCTGTTTCCTTATGTGATCATACCATGCTTTGTGATTTCTTTCCTTTTAAATAACTGCTTATTACCGTTTGACTTTGATTCCTTAAACAAAGGGGAGTCCATATACAGATTTGATTATGATTGATGCCGGTTCCTTAATTTGGGACTGCTACCTTGTTTGTTTACTCGTATTCAGTACTATAAGTACCCCCGATTCTCTTTTGCATGACACGAACATATTGCATATCACGAATACACATAGCAATCACATTGCTCTCTATTGTGCTATTTCTCCCCTTTTCTTTCTTGTGCTGTCGTTGCTCCCTGTTACTGACTGTTGTAAGCCAGCTGAAAAACTAAGGCTAATATTGTTCTTATACTTGGCTGTTGCATTCTGTTGCATGTTCATGACTACTGTTTGTTCTTGATCTTACCTGTTATGACTATATGCTATTACTATTTACTCTTGTGTCTAAATCTGACTATATTAAGGTCTCTTTAAACTCTTTTGATTTTGTGTACCCATGCTTAGTAAGTTTGCATAAGTCTCTATATCCTTTGGTGATATTTATATGATCTATTTGTCCCCTTTGCCCATTATTCTTGTGTGCAACTCTCCCACTCTTTGTAAACTCTTTAAGCTACCAACTTTCCTCTCCTTCCTACACTTCACACTAATCTTAGAGAATAGGTTCTACCCCCTTTATATGAGCATTGCTTTGGGTACCTCTGAGTACTCACTGAACTTTGACACACAAGGCTGGTAATCCCACAACGCACCTATCCCACATTCTACTAAGTGTTTGGGTACTAGTATTGGCCAGGGACCCTGTGGGGCCCTAGGGAACTTTGCCACACCCAGACCCTGGCAAAGGCTGTGAAACTCGAAAGGAGTGAGGTTGGAAGATTGGGCCAGATTGAAGGCTCCCTATAGAATAACTTCTTATTTTGTTCTTTATTACTGTAATTCAGCTATCATTGGTTTGTAATAATTTATAAATGAATGATTGGGGGCTGAATAGTAAATATGGGGGGGGGGGGGTTTGCATTCTTAGTTTAAGTAATGGATAGAAAACATGCTTGTATAATTTTATTTACTTATTTGCGCAATAGATAACCTGTATAGTTTATGCATCTCATTCATTAGAGATCCTGCTTTAGTTTCTTTACTTTCAGCCTGTTATTATGCTCATCTTGTATCCATGATCAGTTAATAACAAGTAAATAATTGTAATAAGCAAATAATTTTTGTTGCATTCTCATTAGCATTTAGAAATCATGTCTTAGGAACTATTATGTGCATTAGACATCCTGTTATTTAGGGTGTCATACTTGTCAGAGTTGCAATTGTCAAACGCCCGATTAGCATGCTTAATCTAATAATACAAGTACAGTTAACTATTTGTGTACCTCCGTTGAAATTAAAAAAAGGATCAAATATGCATGTTCACCCTTTAAGATAATTAGGCAATGCATAAGACGCCTAGGAAAACTTTAGGCCTAATAAGAATCGATTAATCATGTTGTTACCGTTCTAAGACTAACCAGCCTCTTTTAATTTTGAACTATACCGCTCCCATTCTTGCTTTGACTCTCAGAAGTTCACTCTGTTTTTTGTTAAAAATCCCGCTCTATCTGGAAACAATTTTGAAATGATGCATCTATTTACTCCCGCTGAGTTTCTGATTTTTATGTTTTCAAACTACTGGGTTACCATTCTCTGCCCAAAATCATTCTATTTTACTTGTCCCGAACCTCGTTAAGCTACTATCACTACTTCATTTTTCAAACATGCTTTAACAGTTCTTTTATCTTTCACTAACTTAACTGCTATTACCTATTCCTTTTTTAAAACTCCTATCTTTGAGACCTTGAATGTGTTTGAGACGTGCTAATTATGTGTTCACTTGTGGAGGGATCTGTGAGCCTTTATTTGATTTTGTATGTTCCCTTATGTTCGGTCCTATGTGTTATGTATGTCGCTTAGCATTTTATCCTTTAAACCTGAGGGTTCAACCTAGTCCTTATCACATAGGAATAGTGGTCCTAAATACCCTCCAGGACTTATAGGAAGGGACGGGTAATAGCACGCAATAAGCATTCGTGACCAACTCACGCATTTAATAACCTTTACAGGGTGGGAAGGGTAGAATATGGGGATGATGACTGATGCGCTAATATCTCATGTAACCCCTTTTCTGAGGAGTGACAACTGGATATTGCATTGATGTGATCTATATTAATCATAAACCTAGGACCCCTATCCCTTTATTTGCTCTCATCTCTTCTTGTAAAACTATTCAAATCTTTTTTTTTCATAAATTTCTGCCCTCCCTACTTACCTTCAAAAGATTTTCAACTTACTTGCAATGTTATATGAAAGTCCCTCTATTCGAACCCTTAATTGTTTTCTTGATTATGTGATGTCACAATATAACATGGATAGGAACCACACTAGTGGATCTTGAGGGGTGCCTAACACCTTCCCCTCGAGATAATTTCTAGCCCTTACCTAAACGCTGGTTCTTCAAACTCAAACCCCTTCTTAGTGTCCTAATGCACTTTAATCATTAGATGGCGACTCTTAAATTCCAAAAACCCAAAATTCCAAAAAAGAACGAGTTGTCCTCCCAAATGTCGTGAACTCGATTTTGCCTATTTTAGAAAAAGGGGGCGTCGGCACCTTGTATAGTTTTGAGTTTAGTTCAATTGATGATATATGGTGAATGACTGTGTGCAAGAATGGCATTCTATTCGTTGCCTTGTGTAAAATTAGCCATATTAGCACCTTGTTGCAAGATAGTTGAAGGTTTAAAAGTTAAAATTGCCTATTGCTTTGGTTGCTAGAATAAGATGTCCAAAATTGCATTTTTAAAATTGAGTAGTTAGTTAAAGTTCTGTGCAACTGTTCATAAGATCATCTTTAAATTTTGTGTATTGTCTAGTTGCCCCTGCAGGGGCTCGGTCATGGTTCTCAGTAGCTTATGTGCATTATGTTCTCAAATTGGGCTGCCTTGGCTTAGCCCAAGCCATTAAGAAGTCAGCAGACTTTTGATATGGGCTGTTAGGTTTCATTTCGAGCCCAAATTTTGGAGTGGTTGTATGTTTAATTTTAATCGATATTCCAATGTCCAATAACTGTTAATATAATTTGATGGGTGCTCAATGACGAATGGACAAAACTGCTAATATAATTTAAGCTATCTATTTTCTGCAATTGTAAGGGTTCAGTATACGTAACCCTGAATGTGTAGCTTGTGCGTGCTTCGTTTAAATTGGGCTCAACCTAGCCTGAATCTGAAACAGTTTGCCTAAAATCAGAATGGTCTATTTGGTATTTTTTGGGCCTGTTGATGCGCGCCTCTAGTTACTAAGCCACTTTCGAACAAATGGTTAAACGATTAGAGTCCTTTAATTCTTCTTTAAGTAATTAGGGGAGGTGAGCCATATGATTTAACATACATAGTTTATGGCCCTTCGAAAGTTAGTTTGAACTCCCTTTTAAGATTTGGAATTACGGTGCACCGTGCCAAATAAAATTTTTAAATGCACAACCCTCATTTGATTAATATGGTTGCTCCTTAGAAATCGAGGCGCGCCATTTAGTTGAACTTTCCATGGCCCTCACAAAGTTGCAAACGCGTAGTTTCTTTACGCGCGCTATTAAAAATTATCTTCCTAAACTCGGGTGCACATTTATGCAACCCAAATCCAAATCCTAACAATGTTAGATAAAATGTGTTGCGGACAGTGAGCGCATTTATATGACGTGGTTCAAGACATATTTTAAATGATGTTGCAATTTTTTTTAAAAATGAATAAAAGCGGTTATAAGTTAAAATGCACATAGGTTCAAAATTGTTTTAAAATCAGATAATAGGCCAAGTATAACAGTTGAGCGATCGTGCTAGAACCACGAAACTCGGGAATGCCTAACACCTTCTCCCGGGTTAACAGAATTCCTTACCCAAATTTCTGGTTCACGGACTGTAATACAGAGTCAATCTTCCTTATACCCTGAATCTTCTAATAACAAATCCCGTTTCGATTGTCCTTTAATTGGAAAAACTCCCTTATACCCTTTCGGGGTGTTGGTAAAAAGGAGGTGTGACAGCTCTAGTGACTCTGCTGGGGGAAAAAGAACCCAGAACGTCTGATTCAGGGTTCAGAATTCGAGCTTGGAATAATTATTGTATTTGGCTTTATTTATTATCTAATTTTATTACATGTTTGGGCCTAATGTGCTAAATGTTGCTTTTTACCGCTTTGATATTATTTGAACTGTGAATATAAACTGTTGCGAAACCCCTCTCTTCTCTCTCCTGAGGAGTGCACGCTGGTCGTGACTTATTTCTGTTAGTGTCATATCCCAAATAGAATGAGGTTCAGACAAGTTGCAAATTCGGATGATCTTTTGGTTACCAGTACGCAGACCCTATCGGCTCGAGTTGTCTGCTCGGGTAAGCCAGGTCTAGAACAATAAACCCAGGTTTTAAACCTAGAATAACTCAGCCTCATGATGGATCCCTAGTAGGAACGCTTATCTGCACCATGTACAATTGACTTAGGAGACTCAACACAAGGGTTGAGTCAGTCTAGGACAGGTGTACCCGAAATGAAAAAGACTATCCTGATGCATCCTACTTGCTACTTGTGCATTCATTTGCTTTGGAAATTCATGTTGACCGGCTTATAGGGGAAAGGTTGAGAGAAGGAAGGTCAATGTGAGGGTTAAGAGAGATCTTGCTTATTTTTGAAAAACCGATGTCCAAAATATACTGAAACTCGGCCAAAATTTTGAAAAAAAAAAGAAATTTTGGTTTTGTTTTCAAAAAAAAAGAGAAAAAGAAAAAAGGGTTGGTTTTTACTTTACCCAAACTACGCCAGTATGATTCTCACCGTATGTGGGATACGTAGGTAACTCCCATCGTGTCCAACTTTCTTTTTGCAAAAATAGCCTAAAAGGCATCAAAATTTTCTTATTTTAAAATAAGGTGAAGCCATTCTTGTCAAAAATAGCCGAATGTCCCCAAAAGGATGTTGGAAGGCTGTTTTGCAAGAACAGCCACCTTTGGTCTTTTTTTGACATTTTGGCCGATTAGCAAACACAGCCTTAAAATCTTCTCCTTGGAAGTGCTGAAAGGCTGTATTTGCAAAGCCGGGTTTTATTTTTTATGAAAATTTGAGAGAAAAAAGGAGAAAAAACAGTGTTAATTTTGTCTTGAAGTCAAATGAGTCTTGATTTTGCTTAATCACCCTAATAAATGTGCAGAATGAGCATAAGTCAATATTTGCCAATAACAGTCATGAACAAGATCCATTTGGAGTTGCA
The DNA here is from genome assembly GCA_026770625.1 of Nicotiana glauca. Taxonomy (NCBI): domain Eukaryota; kingdom Viridiplantae; phylum Streptophyta; class Magnoliopsida; order Solanales; family Solanaceae; genus Nicotiana; species Nicotiana glauca. Next base: position 36,618 of record MU705894.1, read on the forward strand.
TATGTGGTGGGAATATCTGGGTAAATCAGAGCAAGATAAGGTCAATCTATACTTGGCAGGTCTCACCGGGTTATTGAAGATCAGACCTAGGGGAGACATCATAAAGGTGTAGGTTACATTTTGTGACCTAGCTCACAACATCTTGCATTTCTCGGATTTTGAACTCACACCCGCCTTGGAAGAGATTGCAGGTTATATGGGAAGTACCGAAGGTCTGAGGCATAAATATCTAATCACTCCAAGAATCGTTGACTCTCACAAATTCATGGATCTGCTAAAAATAAGCAAGGGAGTCACGTACTCTGAGTTGGCGGATGATTTTTCCACTCTACACTTTATATACTAGAGGTACGGGTATGTAGGAGGATTCGACAACCCGAAAAATGGGGTTTGTAGCAACGGTAGTGTTTCGCTTTCATGGTAGCTTTCTTAGGCCTCGTGGTGTTTCCCCGGAAAGATAGGAATATCGATCTACGGGTAGCTGGAGTCGTCAAAATCTTGATTAAAACGTCAAGAGCACCTTTGCCCCTATGATAGTGTTTGAGGCATACCGAGCTCTCACAGCTTATAAAGAGCATATTTCTTTGAGGGATGCAATTTGCTACCACAGATGTAGATGATCAAACACCTATGTCACTGCCCTCGGTATATGAGTTATGGGTCCCCAGAGAAAAACTGCATTGAGGAGTTCGACACAAGAATTTTAGGGTTCAAGTAGCCAGAAAGGTTTGGAGATTGGGTATCCCTCCTCCGCTCCATCACCGCAGGGCAAATAGAGTGGACTCTGAGTTGGCTTCCTGTTGAAGAAATTGTGTATATGCCCCCACCGTTCCTTACTTCCTCCTAATGGGTCTTCGAGGCATTCAGCCTTACGCTCCATACCAGGGGATGACACAGTTGGGAAGGTGCCAGGTGACGCACCCAGATGAAGATCTTAGTGTTTATGCGGTCGAGGTTGGCTCCAATGGTCAATTTCATGAAGAAACAGTTCTTTCTATTTGGAACGAGTGCTAGTATTTGACAGCGAACACTCGAGTGAGTGACGTATCTAGAGGCAAGGTCTCACCCACCTATCTTGCCTGGTATAGGAAAAAGAACACTGCAAGGGCCGAACCTAACAAACCAGCCAAAAAGACTCACATTCAGGAATTCGTTGAGGCATCGCAAGAACAGTGGGCTTGGTTGGCCAAGGAGAATGAGTACAGGGCCACCATAGGAAAGCTGGAAAAGCAAGTCAAAGATCTCCAATTTGAGAATGGTATGCAAGCCACGGCAGATGAGGGTGAAAATAAAAAGTTAGCCAAAGAAAATGATGCCCTTCGAGCTCATATTCGGGAAATAAAAATAGCGGCAGGAAATACCGCCCCAAGTGCAAAAGATGGAAGGCTCATAGATAACCTTAGGTAGAAGGTAAGTAAGCGTGGTTTTGATTTAAACAAAGCAGAGGGTGAGTTAGCAAGGGTTCAAACAAAATTGGCTGAGAATGCGGAGGAACGAGCGTGCGTGGTTAAATAATTAAAAGAGGAACATGACAATGAAATGGCGGGGTTGAAGAATAAGGTCACCATCTTCGAAAGCAAAATGATCAAGCAGGCGAAATACTTTAAGGCAGGAAGAGGGCACTGTTATGCAGCGATGGCGCAATTAGAAAGAGATCTGCAACAACTCCAAGAACAGAATCATATAGCCGAACAAACTTTGGAAGCTAGGGCCCGGCAGGTTGGGTGTTTGTTGCAAGAAAAGGGCATCATAAGAGAAAAGGTCAGAAGGATCGCCGACTATATCACAATAAAATGCAGTAGTTGTGAGGACATGACCAGATTCATGTTCTTCGCCACCGTAATAACCTTTGTCCGCCAGATAATGGACGATCTCTACCACCTCCAAAGGGGTTTAGCACGTAGTCCCATGGCAAGACCGAATGATGTCCCACGGGCACCAGGAGCAATTGAGGCATTGATGTATTCATCATTTTCATTGGAGTCTGTCAGACTGTATTTTCATTTTTTCTATTAAAGTCTATTAGTCTGTTTCAAATCTGTATTTTCATTTTTCCATCAGAGTATGTTAGTTTCTTTCTCAAGACTGTTAGTTTGAGTCTTTGTAGTTAAAACGTTATTTTATGGAAAATTTAGAAATCTCAAACTGTGTTATTTTTATCCAGAACTACGCCAATATCTAATTCATGCGGGGTCATGATACGTAGGCAATCTCCATAAGATTCAATCATAACCAAAAGAAGAAAAAAAGAAATGAGAGAATAAAAAATAATGAGAAGCAAAGAAAGGCATAAGGGAAAACAAAAGAGAGGCTACAAATGGAAATTAGGAAAAGTCGGGATGACACAAGCAATCGAGCAAATACATGATACAAATGATTAATTGCTTAGGTGCATTGTATTCCACAAATGTGTGGTTTCCAATATGTTAAACTCTAATCACTAAAGAGTTTGTTGTTGATATATAAAGAATTCAGGCAAGTGGTTAGTTTGTTGAGCATTCTGGCAACCCATCCATACAACACCAAGTCCAAAGGCAAATTGATCATGTCTAACCAAGAACTGGACGCGAGTATTATTGATCCAACAAAGCAAGGGGAAGATTGTGAAAATAGTATGAAGGAGGAGTTGTACAAATTAAAACAATAGATGGCAGAAATGTGCCAAACATGGGCAAAAGGGCATCTACCACCATCCTACCCAGCTAACCCTGCTTTCATCCCACTATTGGCTCAAACCCAGGAACATCCTACTGTTGATTCATCTGCAGGATTTTATATTTACCATCACTACTAAGGTACCACCTCCCAAACCCCGCAAGCTCCACCACCCAAACCAGTTCCGTACCCTCCTCCACTAGCCACTCCTTTTTTTGTGGCACCCCCACCCGCCACAATTTACCGATCCTCCAGCAAGACTTTATTCAGACCCGGGATAACCAATATTACCCCCCAGAGCCCACTTTCAAAACTCCAGAACCTTATTCTTACACTCCTCATTTTGATCTCCCTGTGAAAACTGAAATACCATCTAAAAATCCTTAGCAGGAAGAGATGTTTAGGAAGGTCAAGAGCTTGGAGCAGTCATTCAAGAACATGCAGGGGTTGGGTGGTATAAAGATCTATGTCTATTTCCAGATGTTCAGTTGCCGGCAGGGTTTAAGATGCCCAAGTTTGATCTGTAGATGGGCACGGAGATCCAGTAGCATATTTGAGAGGATTTTGTAGCAAAATGAGAGGAGCTGGTGGGAAAGACATATTTCAGTCAGAGTCTGAGTGGTTCGGCATTGGATTGGTACACGCACCAAGATGCTAACCGATGGTACACATAGAATGATCTAGCTCAAGCATTCGCTTGTCACTTCCAGTATAATCTTGAGATTGTCCCAGATTGTCTGTCTTTGACAAAGATTGAGAAAAAGCACAATGAAAGCTTTAGGGAGTATGGATTTCGGTGGAGAGAACAGGCAGCGAGGGTTAACCCTCCAATGAAAGAAAGCGAAATGGTAGATTATTTTTTGCAGGCCATAGAACCGACTTATTACGGCCATCTAGTATCAGCTATAGGCAAATCCTTCAATGAAGTAGTAAAGATGGGCGGTATGGTAGAAGAAGGGCTCAAGTCGAACAAGATCATGAGCTATTATGCTATTAAGGAAACCACTCAGGCCATTCAGGGCGGCACCGGAGGAATAATCGGAAAGAAAAAGAGAGAGGATGTGGCGACGATTGATTTAAGAGCTTGGTTTGGACCCAGGGGCTCATCTCACCACTATAATCAGCATCGACCCCACCACCAAACTCACCCCCATACCCCATATAATCCACCCCAACACTACTACCCACTACCGGACCCTCATTTTTCTATCCACCGCACCGAAACATACAACCAACCCCTCGCCCATGCACAATGGCGTGCGCCCATTCCACAAAACACTTACCCACCCCCACGAGCCTACCGAAATCCTCCTGGGCCAAGTTTCTGGCCCAACTAAGCATTTAAGAGTGAAATGTTGTAGAAAAAGCAAACCTTTACTCCATTGGGAGAGACATATACCAGTTTATTCCACAGGCTAAGACAATTAGATATGCTAAGGCCGATCGAATCGAAACTGCCAAATCCTCCCCTGAAAAATTTGGATTATTCTGTAAGCTACGAATACTATTCTGGTACTCCAGGTCATGACATGGAGAAGTGCTGGCACCTAAAAAGTGCTATCCAGGAACTCATTGATACTAATCAAATTGAAGTTCAAGCTCCCGAGGTGCCCAATATCAACCGAAATCCGATTCCAGCCCATCAAGTGACCAATATGATTGAAATAGTGCATAAGGGAGGGGAGCCCAGGAAGCCTTCACAGAGATTCATGATGATTCGGTCCAGTGAGGTCAGGCCAGTCGAACAGTCAACAAGTGATAGATCAGTGCTCAAATCGAGCGAGAGGAGTAGTGAACCATCTGTGGCAGTAAAGAAGGGGTCTTCAAGCGATGTTGCAGAAAAACGAGAAAGGGTGAAAGTGGTTGTGCCAGGAGTGGCAAAAAAACCTGTTGTAATCATGGAAGGTGGCCACGCGGATTATGTCATTGTCAAGTCGCTAACCCAGTTACTGATAGTCAACAGCAGGGCTATTCTGTGGAATTATGAATGGGTGACCGTGACTTACAAAGGGAAAGAAGTTAAAGAAGAAGTCTATGAAACCCAGGGTTTGACTCGTTCGGGGAGATGCTTTGCCCCTGAGGAGTTAAGAAAAGCTAAGAACTCCAAAGATAACCCAGTGCTAGTAAAGAAAGCCGTAACTGAAGAAGAGGTAGAGGAAATTTTGAGAAAGATGAAGGTGCAAGGCTATTCTATCATGAAACAATTGAAAAAGACGCCTGCTCAAATTTCAATATTGCATTCTTAATCCACTCAGATGAGCATCATTGATCCATAATGAAAATCCTGAATGAGGCTCACATTCCCGATAAGATCTCAGTGAATCATCTGGAAAATATAGCCAACAAGATCTTTGAAGTGAACAGGGTCACTTTTTCCGATGATGAATTGCCTATAGAGGGTACTGAGCATAACAGAGCCCTTTAACTTACAATGAAATGTGAGGACTCTGTGGTTACCCGAGTATTGGTCGATAATGGTTCCAGCACAAACATCTGCCCGCTCTCCACTCTGAGCAAGTTGAAAGTGGAAGATGAGAGAATTCATAAGAACAGTATCTGCATGCGGGGATTTGATGGCGGAGGCAAAGATTCAGTTGGTAATATAGTGCTAGAGCTGACGGTAGGACCAGTTGAGTTCATGATAGAGTTCCAGGTGTCTGATATAACTGTTTCCTACAATCTGCTATTAGGGTGACCCTGGATTCACGCCGCTAAAGCAGTCCCGTCTACACTACACCAGATGGCCAAATTTGAATGGGATAGATAGGAAATAATTGTGCACGACGAAGATAATTTATGCACTCATAGCAATGCCGTTGTACCGTTCATTGAAGTGGAAGATAACAAGGGGACGTAGGTCTACCAGGTTTTTGACACGATGTTTGTCGAGAAAGTTCCAGAGGGGAAATACATTCCAAATATGAAGATAACCGCCGCATCAGTCATGGTGGCCTTTGAAATGTTAAAGAATGGCTTTGTACTAGGCAATGGTTTGGGTTCATCTCTACAGGGCATTATACAACCGGTGTCCCTTCCTAAAAACTTAGGAACATTTGTTCTGGGATTCAAGCCCATAGCCGCAGACATAGAAGGTTCCAAAAAATTGAAACAAAGGGCATGGTTCCTTCCAAAGCCGGTCCTACATCTCTGCAGATCATTTGTCAAGCCCGGTACTAGAAGTCGCCCAGTAACAATAATTCCCAGTTCTGTGATTGATCCTGACAAGGAGTTAATTGAAAGATTTGAGAAATTGTTCGACGATGTAAACATGGTGGAAATTGGAGATGGTTCTAGCAACGCGGAAGTGCAATTTGTCGGGCCAAAAACAAAGCTTAACAATTGGAAAGCTACTCCTCTCCCCACTCGGAAGGAGTTTTGGTATTTTGTTTTGATTTTCCTTCAGTTTGTCTGGGTTATTCCAGGGTTGTAATCTAGATTTTTACTTTTCATTCTGTTTGAGTGTGAAAACCTTGTTATATTTTATCCTTCAATGAAATGCAATTTCCCTTCTTCATCATTCCTGATAGTTTTCTTTTTCTTTTTCTTTTCTTGTCTGTACAGTTCTTTTTACGCTGGTTCTAATGACATGACATGCATGAGGAATCCTCAACCCAGTCTTATAAATAAATTTGATTCTGAGATAATAGTTCAAGAAGTAGATTGTGATTACGAATAAGAATATGATGGGGATGAAGCCTTTAAAGAGATTAGTAAGGAATTAAATCATTTTAAGGAAAAACCCAAACCCAACTTGAATGATACAAAATCCATCAATTTAGGGGACGCAGATAATATCAGAGAAACTAAAATAAGCGTCCATCTTGAACCAAAGATCTGGGAAGAATTAATCAAAGCACTAAATGAATTCAAAGACATTTTTGCATGGTCATATGATGGCATGCCGGGTTTAAGAACTGATTTGGTGGTCCACAAATTACCCACTGACCCGACGTTTCCTCCCGTCAAGCAAAAATTGAGAAAGGTCAAAACCGATAAGAGTATGAAAATTATGGAAGAAATCACCAAGCATTTGGATGCAAAGGTTATTCGGGTCACTCGATATCCCGTTTTGTTAGCTAATGTTGTACCAGTACCGAAGAAGGATGGCAAGATCGGAGTATGTGTTGATTACAGCAAACTCAACAAAGCAAGCCCAAAGGATAATTTCCTACCCAATATCCACATTTTAATCGATAATTGCGCCAAGCGTAAGATTGGATATTTTGTGGATTGCTATGTAGGGTATCATCAGATTCTAATGGATGAGGAAGATGCAGAAAAGACGACATTCATCACGCCATGGGGAACTTATTGCTACCGGGTAATGCCATTTGGTTTGAAAAACGCTGGGGCAACTTACATGAGAGCAATGACTACTGTGTTTCATGATATGATACACAAGGAAATTGAGGTTCACATATATGATATGATCAAAAAATCAAAGCAGCAGGCCGACCTTGTCGGAAATTTGAGGAAATATTTCCAGAGGCTTCGCAGGAACAACCTTAAGCTTAACCCTGCTAAGTGCGCATTTGGAGTTCCATCCGCAAAGATGTTGGGATTCATAGTCAGTCATCGAGGCATTGAGTTGGACCCATCAAAGATCAAATCTATCCAAGAATTTCCACCTCCGAGGAACAAGACTGAGGTGATGAGTTTGTTAGGGAGGTTGAACTACATCAGTAGGTTTATTGCTCAACTCATGACAAATTGTGAGCCTATTTTCAAGTTGCTGAAGAAGGATGTTGCGGTCAAGTGGAATAATGAGTGTCAATAAGCATTTGATAAGATAAAGGGTTACTTGTCAAACCCACATGTGCTAGTTCCACCGGAACCAGAAAGACCTTTGATTCTCTACTTGACAGTCCTGGAAAATTTATTTGGTTATGTATTGGGTCAGCATGATATCACTGGCAGGAAGGAACATGCCATCTACTATCTTAGCAAGAAGCTCATAGCTTATGAGGTTAAGTACACTCACCTTGAGAGGACATGTTGCGCCCTAACTTGGGTAGCACAGAAATTGAAACATTATTTGTCAACCTACACCACCTACCTCATTTCTCGCTTGGATCCATTGAAGTACATCTTTCAAATGCCTATGCCCACAGGGAGACTTGCGAAGTGGAAGATTTTGCTCACAGAGTTTGACATAGTTTATGTGACTCAAACCATAATGAAAGCCCAAGAATTGGCTGATCATTTGTCCTAGAACCCGGTCGATGAAGAATACGAGCCATTGAGAACCTATTTTCCCGATGAAGAGGTGATACATATCGACGAATTGGAGCAGACTGAAAAACCAGGTTGGAAACTTATCTTTGATGGGGCTGCTAACATGAAAGGAGTTGGAATAGGAGTTGTGCTTATTTCTAAAATAGGGCATCACTATCCTGTTACGGCTCAGCTTCATTTTTATTGTACCAACAATATGGCTGAGTACGAGGCATGTATTTTGGGTTTAAGGCTAGCTGCAGACATGGATGTCCAGGAAGTTTTGGTCCTGGAAGACCCGAACCTTATGATGAATCAAATTTAAGAAGAATAGGAAACACAGTATTTAAAGCTCATACCATATCGACAATGCTTGCATGATCTTTGTCAACGGTTTTGATCAGTGGAGTTCAGGCATATCCCAAGGGTCCATAATGAGGTTGTCGATGTTTTGGCTACCTTGGCATCAATGTTGCACCATGCGGACAAAGCTTATGTCGATCCTCTGCATATTCAAGTCCGTGATCAGCATGTTTATTGTAACCTGGTAGAAGAAGAACTTGATGGTGAACGGTTCCACAATATCAATGAGTATATCAGAATGGGGATATATCTGGTGCAAGCCACGGGGGATCAAAAGAGAATAATTGGATGGTTGGTAAGTGGATTTTTATTCAGTGGAGGAGTTTTGTATAAAAGAACACCAGACCTTGGATTGTTGAGATGCATAGATGCTAGACAAGCCACGATTGTCATGTCTGAAGTACATTCAGGAGTCTGCGGACCACATATGAGTGGATATGTTCTGGCAAAGAAAATTCTCCGAGCAGGATATTACTCGCTCACCATGGAGCTAGATTGTTTCAATTTTGTGCGCAAGTATCATCAATGCCAGGTACACGGCGATTTGATTCATTCTCCACCATCGTAATTGCACACAATGTCTGGACCCTGGCCCTTCATTGCTTGGGGCATGGATGTCATTAGACCAATTGAACCAGCAGCATCCAACGGGCATAGGTTCATTCTGGTGGCCATTGATTATTTCACCAAGTGGGTGGAGGCGAAAACTTTCAAGTTTGTGACCAAGAAAGCAGTGGTCGATTTTGTTAACTCAAATATCATCTATCGATTTGGGATACCAAAGGTGATCATCACAGACAATGGTGCTAATCTTAACAGTAACTTGATGAAAGAGGTAGTCAACAGTTTAAGATTACTCAACGCAATTCTACCCTATATCGCCCCAAGGCGAATGGAGCAGTCGAGGCAGCGAACAAGAACATAAAGAAGATACTTCGGAAAATGTTGGAAGGTTCCAGGCAATGGCATAAAAAGTTACCATTTACGTTGTTGGGTTATCGCACTACTGTTCGCACTTCAGTAGGTGCAATTCCTTATTTTATGGTATATGGCACTGAAGTAGTGATACCTACGAAAGTTGAAATCACGTCCCTTCAGATTGTTGCTGAGGCCGAGATTGAGGATGATGAGTGGGTCAAAACCCGTTTGGAGTAGTTAAGTTTGATTGATGAAAAACGATTGGCAGCGGTGTGTCATGGTCGGTTATATAAAAATAGAATGGCAAGAGATTACAACAAAAAGGTGTAACCTCGGAAGTTTGAAGTGGGTCAGCAAGTATAAAAGTGCATCCTTCCATACCAGGCTGAAGCAAAAGGCAAGTTCGCCCCAAATTGGCAAGGGCTGTTCATTTTGACAAGAGTATTGTCCAATGCTGCTTTGTATTTAACATATATCGAAGGCAATTGTGTAGACATGGCTATCAATTTTGACGCAGTCAAGAGATATTATGTATGATTTCTTTAATTGTTGATTGTTTGTACTTGGCATTGTTTCGAAGATTGGAATGACGAAGGCAATTTGTTCTGCTATCTAAATACTTTACCCTTTGTTTCCCCTTTTGATCCTTATTTATTTTATTTCATACCTCTCTTTTGGAATCAATAACGAAAGGAGAGAAAAGAAAGAAAAGAAAAAAAAAGAAAAAAAAGGAAAGAAAAGAAAAGAAGAGAAAAGAGAAAGTACAAGAAAATAAAGAAATTCAAGTGTGAACTACGTTTGACCTGATTCCTGTTAAGGATACGTAGGCAGCCTCACAGCTCGGTCATATCAAAATAAAAATTAAAAGATCCCCAAGCAATAAACTGGGGCAGAAGTTGTGGTTATGGTAAGAAATCAGATTCCAAAAGTTGTAATTTTTACCCATCTAAGTTGCTTTGAGCCTTTTGATACCCTTTTCTTTCCAACCATATCCAAGCGCCCATATTACTGTCCAAAGAAAGACATCCTGGTCAGTCTTCGAGAGATGCTAAGTCGAGCAAATAAAGAGAATTCACATAAGGGGAAACACTCCGGTTTAAGCAAGAGAAATCAAAAAATGAGAGCCTTATTGGTGAAAACTATCATGGGCACCATGAGGCGACGAAAGCTGAGAGAGAAAAAATGAGAGAGTCTTATTGGTGAAAACCTTCACGGGCACCATAAGGCGACAAGGAATTGAGAAATGAACAAATGAGAGAGGTTTGATGGTACAAATCCTTTAGGGCATTGCAATCTGAACAAGGTTAGTGATTCGGTAAAAAATTGGCTTATGAAAATCTTGGAGCACAAAGTATGGGAATCGAAAAATGATTGGTTGAATAGACTGGGCTGAGTAATCAGAAATGCATACCATGATCATTGGGGCCGGTTACTCCACTTAGATAAGTTTCTTTTCCTGTATCAAACAGTCCAGAGGTGGATTTTCTTCTTTATTTCTATCTTTTGAAATCTTCACATTTCTTTTATTTTGGTTTTATTTAGCTAAGGCTTTTTCAATTTTAGCTTGGTTTTTAACAAATAAGAAGGAATTTCAAAGTTTACTACCAGTCTCCAAATTGCGCAAAGCAAAGTGCGGCTAGAACATGCCAGAGATAGTATGATGGGACGTAAAGTGTCGTTGAAAGTCTTATTGGTGGAATTGTTTAGCAATCTCATAAGAGATGCAGGGTTCAGATGGAAGATTTAGAGATATAAAACAACGGTTTTGGTATAGAGCACTCAGATTATCCAGGATCCGGCGGTTGAGGATCAGTCAGAAGGTCAAAACAATTTTTGGCCAGTTCCAGGAAGTCGGTCGAAGAAAAGCATGGCAAAGAAAAAACCACCCCCAGCAAGAGTTCCACAACTAATCACCACATTTTAAACTAATGAGATCTTTCTTTGATTTGAAACAGGGGCAGAAATCTTATTTGTTTCGGGGAAACCCTCCGTAAGGAAAGCAAATACCAAGCAGGTTTGATCGCAAAATCCTCAGGACCCTCCTGGAAAATGGGACCTAGTTTAAAATTCAAAACAATCATGAGTAGCAAGATATAGCATAAATGTACCCCCAAAGGAACACAAGTTGGCTTCAAAGTTATCATGCTTGAGATAGGATTCAATTAGGAGTTTTCAGGACCCTCCTGAATAATGAGACCTAGCTTTAAGAATTCCATTAGGTAACAAGATTTAGCGTAAGTTCTGTTGTAAGGGAGTATAATTTGGCCTTAAAATTGTCACTCTTAAGATAAAACCTGATTTTGATTTCCAGGACCCTCCTGGATAATAGGATGTAATTTTAAGACCGAGTTAGATAACAAGGTTCAATAGAAGTCAATATAACGTAGCTTTGAAATTGGCATTTCACTTGAAATTTTCTGGACCCTCCTGGATAATGGGATCTAGCTTACAGATTTTTAGAGATATTTGGTAACATGATTCAATTAACACTCATGGATGCGCCCAGCTATCAAACTGGGGCAGAAAATTTTCTTTTGTTTTATCTATTTTGTTAAAGTCAGGTGCCCATATGAAGAATAGGGAAGGACAACAATAATTTCAAAGAAGGGAATACAATTCGAGTTTCAGCAATCAGGCGCCCACCTGGAGAGCAAGGGAATACAGTTCGAGTTTCAGCAGTCAGGCGTCCACCTGGAGAGCAAGGGAATACAATTCGAGTTTCAGCAATCAGGTGCCCACCTGGAGAGCAAGGGAATACAATTCAAGTTTCAGCAGTCAGGCGCCCATTTGGAGAGCAAGGGAATATAATTCAAGTTTCAGCAATCAGGCGCCCACTTGGAGAGCAAGGGAATACAAATTAAGTTTTAGTAATCAGGAGCCCGCCTGGAGAATGAAGGGAAGGAGTACAATTCAAGTTTTAGAAATCAGGAGCCCGCCTGGAGAATGAAGGGAAGAAGCAATTCAAGTGCTGGTAATCAGGAGCCCGCCTGGAGAACGAAGGGATACAGCAATCCAAGTTTCAGTAATCAGGAGCCCGCCTGGAGAATGAAGGGAAGAAGCAGTTTAAGTGTAGGTAATCAGGAGCCCGGCTGGATAACGAAGGGAAGGAAATAATGGTCAAAGGAAGACAGTTCAAGTTTCAAGGGGAAAACAATCTGAGTTTCACAGTAAGGGAATACAATTCAAGTTTTGGCAATCAGGAACCCACCTGAAGAACCAAGGAAAGGCAATATCAGTCAAAGGAAGACGATTAAAGTTCAGCAATCAGGCATCCACCTGAGAAAAGGGAAAGTATTTCATATTACAATTCAAGTCGGCAACAAAGGAATCTCGCTTGGAGAATACAAGTCAAACAAGCGGCAGAAACTGCAGGATCAAGTTTGAGAAGTGAGATAGGATTCCTGTAATTCATAAACTGTAGTTTAGTTTAGCTTCTTTTGTTTTGTCATGGTGTAATGAGGAGGTCATTAAGCAATAGTATCAGCAGCAGCAACAGTGAAATCACAGCTTCATGGTAGTCCCAGCTACAAAAAATTCCTAAACTACACTGACCTGATTCCTTTATAGCCAAGGATATGTAGGAAACCTTCGAAGCAGAGGTTCGGTCAGATTTTTTCAAAAATGCTTCCCACGAAGTGTTCAAACAGGCAAAAATTGCTCGTATCTGCTCACTTTATCTTTGCATGAAAACTCTTCATGTTTCCGAGCAAAGAGGGGCAGTTGTAAGCACGTGATTTTTTTTTTCGTATATGAATTACTCCAATTTATTCAAAACAAAATAATTTTTCCATTGTTTGCAATTTTGTGAATTTTCGTGGCATTTTCTGTTATTGTTTGCATACTGTCTGGGCATGTTTATTTTGTTTAATTAACGAAAAATATAAAAAAATATTGCATTTGCATGTAGGATTTAATTTTACATTATTCGGGTTAAGTGGTAAATTAGTTATTTTATAAAAGTGGGAAAATCACAAAAAATAGTTATTTTTGCACTTTTAATTTTAATTTTTGAACTTTAGTAGTGTTTTCTTTAATTTGGTTCTTAATTAATTGTGTTACTTGTTATTTGGAGTTAAGTAATTTAATTTGACTAGGGATTTGTAACGATCCGACCGGTCGTTTTGAGCTTTTACACTTGGTTTCCCAGTTCTCGGGCATGACTTGCCCCATATGACGTATTAAGACTTACGTAAATTGTTGGTTTTAGTTTTTAGGATAATCGGAATGAATTTGGAAGAACAGTTCTCATTTTGAAGCTTAAAAATTTGGGAAGTTTGACCAAGTTTTGACTTGTTAGTATATGATCTCGGTTCAAAATTTTCATGATTTGGTTAGCTCCGTTAGGTGATTGGGACTTAGGAGCATGATTGAAATGCATTTCGGAGGTCCGTGGAAGGTTTAGGCTTGAATTGGTGAAATTGAGATTTTCGCGTTTTCCGGTTGATAGGTGAAATTTTGATATAGACGTCGGAATGGAATTCTGGAAGTTGCAGTAGAACCATTGTGTCATTTGGGATTTGTTTGCAAAATTTCAGTTCATTCGGATGAGGTTTGATAGACTTTTTGATCAAATTCGGAAGTTTTGGAATTCTTAGGCTTGAAACCGAAGGTAATTCGATGTCTTGATGTTGTTTTAAGCGTTCCAAAGGTTGGAACGAGTTTTAATGATGTTATGGGGTGTGTTGGCATGTTTGTTCGGTGTCCCATAAAGCTCGAATAAGTTTTGGAAGAGTTTTTGGAAGATTTTGTCGTTTTGAGCATAAGCATGTAATGATCCAAAGGTCCGTTTTTAGTTCTAGAGATCAAATTTTGATTTTGAGACTTCCAGAATTTTGATAATGAATTATAGGACTGATTTGGAAAGTTTTGTCTAATTTCATGAAGTCACGATTGGGTTTTTGACGCGAATCATGAGTAAATTATTTAACGAGCTAAATGGGTATTGCACTGGCCAATGAGCTCCAAATTGAGTTTCGATTGAGAGAATAGGTTTGTATTATTATTTGTGACTCATAGGAACAATAATCGTATAATTCCGAGTTCGTATGATGGAGTTAGAGCATTTTTAGTGAAATAAAAGGCTGCTGATATTTTCTGGGGCACTTGCTGGAATTTTCTTAGATGCGGTGAATAGTACTGCATCTGCGGTGAACAGTAATCCCGCATTTGCGTTGAACAGTAAAACCGCACCTGCGGTGAACAGTCCCGTAGATCCAAAAAATTTTGGACAGTGTATAATTCGTGCAGTGCGAGAGTTTTCTCATTTGTGGAGCTATGGAGCTATGGAGCTCGGATTGAAGCAATTTTTGAAGCGATTTTCATCATATGGATTGGGGTAAGTATTCTATATCCAAAAGTGATTATATTTAATGATTCCATGGTTATTTTCATCAAGTATTAGTCAATCAAATGGAAGAAATTGGAGAAAATTTGCAAACTTTTCAAAAACAAAAATTCNGAGTCGCGTTTGGGTTTTTGACGCGAATCATGAGTAAATTGTTTAACGAGCTAAATGGGTATTGCACTGGCCAAATGAGCTCCAAATTGAGTTTCGATTGAGAGAATAGGTTCGTATTATTATTTGTGACTCATAGGAACAAGAATCGTATAATTCCGAGTTCGTATGATGGAGTTAGAGCATTTTTAGTGAAATAAAAGGCTGCTGAAATTTTCTGGGGCACTTGCTGGTATTTTCGTAGATGCAGTGAACAGTACTGCATCTGCGGTGAATAGTAATCCCACATTTGCGGTGAACAGTAAAACCGCACCTGCGGTGAACAGTCCGAGAGTTTTCTCATTTGTGGAGCTATGGAGCTATGGAGCTCAGATTGAAGCGATTTTCATCATATGGATTGGGGTAAGTGTTCTATATCCAAAAGTGATTATATTTAATGATTCCATGATTATTTTCATCAAGTATTAGTCAATCAAATGGAAGAAATTGGAGAAAATTTGCAAACTTTTCAAAAACAAAAATTCTAGATTTGGAGGCTGAATTGTTGTCAGATTTTGGTAAAATTTATGTGGTTGGAATCATGGTTGGATGGGGTTTCATATTTTATAACTTTTGTCGGGTTCCAAGATGTGGGCCCCACAGGCATATTTTGAGTGTAATTTCGGATTTTTGATGGAAAATGTAGAATTTCATATGGAATTAATTCCTATAATTTTTGTTAACTGAATCGAATCATTATGGCTAGATTCGAGGCATTCGGAGGTTGATTTGAGAGGCAAAGGCATTGTGGAGTANCATAACTTTTGTCGGGTTCCAAGATGTGGGCCCCACAGGCGAATTTTGAGTGTAATTTCGGATTTTTGATGGAAATGTAGAATTTCATATGGAATTAATTCCTATAATTTTTATTAACTGAATCGAATCATTATGGCTAGATTCGAGGCATTCGGAGGTTGATTTGAGAGGCAAAGGCATTGTGGAGTAGGATTTTGCTCGAATTGAGGTGAGTAATGATTGTAAATGATGTTCTGAGGGTATGAAACCCCGGACTTGCACATCGTAGTGCTATGTTGAGGTGACTTACATGCTAGATGGAGAGCGTGGGGTAGAGCACCATTGGGCATTGTGACTTAGTCCATCCCCGAATGATTATTTTTCTGCGTATTTGATAGTTTATTGTTTAATATTGTTATATTGTTGGGATGAATGCCATATTTGGNCGAGCGTGGGGTAGAGCACCATTGGGTATTGTGACTTAGTCCATCCCTGAATGATTATTTTTCTGCGTATTTGATAGTTTATTGTTTAATATTGTTATATTGTTGGGATGAATGCCATATTTGGGCCTCGTGCCAACTATGTGAACCCTGCGGGGATTTTTATCACTATTTTCGCACTGTTTGATTTATTACTAGAACTCAGTCATGTTGTATTCTACTGTTTTCAAAACTCAGCCATGTTTACCTGTTTTAAAACTTGAAATGATATTTCAAATAATATTTTGGGTTGAGCATCATGTTTTACTGTTGCCCGAAAGGCTTATGTAATTTTTTACTGAGTAAGGCCGAGGGCCTGTGTGTGAGGATACTTTTGGGTCGGGTGGCACGCCGCAGCGGTGATATACTGATTTTGATTATGAGGCCGAGGGCCTGAGATTTGTACGCCACGAGGTGGCTTGATATTGATATGAGGTCGAGGGCCTATTTATGATGCCACGAGATGGCTTGATATTGCGCTTGGGCCGAAAGGGGCCCCTCTAGGAGTCTGCACATCCCCAGTGAGCGCGATTACCCATTCTGATTTGAGATATAGCCCGAGGGGCTGGTACTGTTCTAGGATTTGTGTCCGAGGGGCGAAACTTCTATGTGTTTACTTTATCTTAATTGTTTGTCATTACCTGTTGATTGTGTATTTCTGCCCGAGGGCAAAACTTTATGTGTTTATCTTATTAATTGCCTGGAATTACCTGTTGATTGTGTATTGTGCCCGAGGGGCGAAACTTTATGTGTTTATCTTCTTAATTACCTGGCATTACCTATTGATTTAGTGTTTGTGCCCGAGGGGGGATTTGTATGCTTATTTGCACTAATTGTTTTGCAATGATCTGCATAACTGTTGAAAAGTCATTCTTAAAAGAAGTTTGAACTGAGCTAAGATGTTTTAAGGGATTTCATAGCTTCATTTCTTTTTAAAATGGTTTTATACTGCTTCTATATAGCGTGTTGATATGCTTTATGTGCTTTCTTACTGCTCAGTTGTTATTTACCTTTATTACTCACTGAGTTGGCAGTACTCATTTTACTCATTGCGCCTTGTATGCAGATTCAGGTATTTTTCTGAGCTTGGTGGCAGTTGTCATTGGAGTTAGCAAGGTAGCTGCCTGGCGATCGCGGCTCTGCTTTCTCCCCCTTTATTCCTCCTTATGTATTATTGTGATATTTCTAACCATTTCGGTCTTGATGTGACCTAACACTTGTAGTAGATGCTCACGACTAGTGACACCTCGATGTCGGGCTGTGTTTGGGTTGTACTTCCGCATTGTTATGTTATTATCCGCTGTTTAAAATTATTAAATCATGATTTAGCCTGTTTTATTGCTATTTAGCTATTTAACTTCGAATTGGAGATGTGTCGGCTGACCATGTCTTCACAAGAGGCGCCATCACGATTGGGTATGGGATTTAGGGTCATGACAGGATTAATTTAGGTTTGTTTTTATTTTAATTTATTTTAAAAAGAATTAAAAGAAATTAGAAAAAGAATTGAAAAAGAAAAAGAAAACAAGCGAAGGAAAATTCTGATTGGGCTGCCTTGATTAAAATCCCTCCAAACCCAGCCCAAATTCCCTAAAAAATCTGCCCCAGCCCAAGCCATAACCCGGTCTAGCCCCCATTCCCTACCAAATGACCCCGTTTTGAGGCCCCTTTCATCTCAGTCGTTGGATTTCAATGATCCAACATCTAGGAACTAACCTACCCACCCTATATAACAGTCCTAATGTACCCTAGCCCTTTCAGACCCCCCTCCCCCTCGCCTCGTCTCTCATCTTCCCCAAGTCAGAGACCATGAACCCTAGTCGCCGCCCCAAAATTTCCAAACCCCACCGCCGGCGGCGTGATCCTCTCACCCCCAAATTAACACCCCATGAGCCCCAAGCCACCCCCATTCTGAATCCCCACTCCATTCTCTTCGAATCCTCCTAGAAATGTTCGAATTTTAGATCAAAGGTGGAACCTTATAATCCCTAGAGCGTCCAAAGCATTTTTGGTTGAAGATTTAGGTTAAGTCTGAGTTTATTCGTGTGTTCTTTATAAGAACACACGATTAATGTCAGAGTTGGCCAAGAATCGGAGGATATGAAGACCCCAGCTCCATCTTCATTTACTTAAATTGTGGTAGGATTTTCTTCTCGTTTTCTTTCCTTGGCTTAAATCTTTACTCATTTTTTCCTTTTTCTATTCTGCTTCTTCTCGTTTTCTCAACCCCTCTTTTATTTTTTTGTTTTCCCCGAATTTCTTTCCCATGCATTATAATTTAGGTTAGTGATTTAACTTGTTCTTGGTTTGTTAATTAGTTTAATTTAGATTCGTTAGTTTAGTCAATTAGTTAATGAGTCGTTTAGGCTAGGTTGTTTGATCTGTTGAAACCATTTCAGAGTTTGCATTTTTAACTAAGTGTGTTGTTTGGAATTTGGGTTGTCTCAGATTCAATTGGCAAAGAGCAGCCCGTCCAAATTGGTTTGGGCCTTGGGTTCAATTCAGACCCATTCATTTGAGCTTGCACCCTTGGTTTAGGTTTAACCCATACTCTGCCTAGTTTCTCAAGGATAATTTCAGTGGTAATACCAGGGTCATAGAGGTTAACTTAGATATTCTAGCCTGAGGGAATGTCAATAATTAAATTAGGAGGCAGCTAATAAATGATAGGGTTGTAGGAGTGCACTAACTGATTAATTTAGAGAAAACTAAGTTGAGTGGATAATTAAAAATGAAAAAGGGGATTGGTAATGGGGAATGCACTAAATCAGTGCCTATTTAAAGGCTGGAAGAACAAAGGTTAAAGGGAGAAGTTTTTACACAGAAAACACACAAGATATAGAAAGACAACACTCTGAAAATCCTAGACTGCAAGAATAGAGGGAGGAGTTTTTTTAGGAGATCAGATTTAAGAAAAAAGCTTAAAGAGAAGAGTGCTTAAAAAGGGGAGTTTTAAATAGAAACCAGAAAAAACTCAGAAAAATTTAGAGAGATAGAGAGCTTTACACTCTAAAAATACAAAAAGAGAACATAGAGAGAAAATATAGAAGGGACTCTGAAAATCCCGGGAAAATATTGCAAGAAAAGAATTGAAAGAAGAAAAAAACTACCCTGAAAATTCAGAAAAACAAAAATAGAGAGATAAAAAAAAGAGAACATTCTGAAAAAGAAAAAGGAAGAGAGCTAAAAGTTAAGAGTGGAAGGAAGTTAAGAGTTTAAGAAATTCAGAGATAAAAATTTCAGAAAAGTACCAACGACTGCAAATTTTACTGTTTTATTGATTTTTTCTTTGATTTGTAAAGTTTCCAATTTGCTGAAGCACTTTCTGATCCATTGGGTGTTGAGTTGGATTGAATTTAGTTTTTAATCTTGGTTTGAAGTCTACTGAGCTACAATTCGATTGAAATTGTTCTTTAGATTGCTGCATATCAATTTCTAGTCTGGGGAATGGTTTTATCATTACTGTTACTGTTCTATTGCTTCCTACTGGGTCTGTTACTGCTGATCCTCTGCCGATTTCTCCCTCTTTTCTTTGATCTTTTAGTATCCAGGTACTATTCTTGAGATGTGACGAACCGACTCGTTGTCACGTGAGTTACCGCCCTGTTTTCCCCCTTATTATGTTGCTTTATGTCCCATCGTCGGTAGTGGGTGCG
This sequence comes from Nicotiana glauca, assembly GCA_026770625.1. Classification (NCBI taxonomy): domain Eukaryota; kingdom Viridiplantae; phylum Streptophyta; class Magnoliopsida; order Solanales; family Solanaceae; genus Nicotiana; species Nicotiana glauca. The sequence continues at coordinate 56,135 of MU705894.1, forward strand.
TTAAAATTTAATTGGAGTGATTTGGATAAGAAATGAGACACTTAGTCTCTTTTAAAAAGACTTAAGTTGGAAAAGTCAACTGGATGTTGACTTATGAGTTAGAGGGCTCGGAATTAAATTCTGATGGTTCGGTTAGCTCCAGAATATGATTTGTGACTTAGGAGTGCGATCGGAATCGAATTTGGAGGTCCGGTATAGAATTAGGCTTGAATTGGCGAAGTTAGAATTTTGGCGAATTCCGGTTGATAGGTG
>MU705895.1:0-24898 GCA_026770625.1 Nicotiana glauca
GTAGCATCGGAGAGTGCTTTCAGCGCGACAAGATTTCAAATTGGAGATCATAGACATTCATTAGCGGAGGACAGTTTAGAGATTTTCGTATTATTCAGAGATTGGATTAATTCAGAAAGAAGAAATCTTGGTTTTGAAAAATTAACCACTAGAGAAGAAGAAGAATATAATGAGATACTAACCACTGGGAGCGATGACGACATGGAGCTCATGGAACATCAATCAACATTGCCAATTCCATTAGAATGTCCGAGAGATATTATTGATAATTTATAAAGAAGCTATATAGGAGCTTACAAATATTAGCATGATAATTTATAATTGGCTACTAAGAGGCCTAGTTCAAACAGAACCCTTCCTAGAAGGTGGCTGCGTAAATTAGGTGCTTTTCAAAAGAATTATATTTGTATTTGAGATTTGAAAGTTCTATTAATAAAATAAAAGCATCTAAGTGTTGAATTATTTTTATGAATTGCCTTAAATAAATTATAACTCTATTATAAATTTATATTTACTAGAATATTTCATTACAAGTCTTTTGTTTTAATATTTTATAATTCTTTACTTAGTTTTGTAATTTTTGTTTTAACATTTAAATTTGTTAAATAAGTCAAAAAATTAGCCGTTGCAAACTTAAAAACTTAGTCATTTTAAAAAAATTAGACATTGTTTTTTAAAAAAAAACTACACTTAAGGCCCACGAACCCGTCCCGTCCCGTCCCGCCCCGTTTCGTCCCGTCCCATCCCGTCCTGTCCCGTTTCTTAGCGGGACGGGATGGGACGACCGTTTTGTCCCATTTATCCCGTCCCGTTTCGTCCCGTCCCGCCACCGTCCCGCTTAAATGTCGTCCCGTCCCGTCAATTTTGTCCCGTCCCGTCAATTTTGTCCCGTCCTGTTGGACAGCCATAGTTCTGCCCAAAACCCCCAATTTCACACATGAAAATCATTGATTTTAAGTGGAAAATATGTTAAATGATGTTAATGATTGAAAGAATTGAGTAAAAATCGACTTACAAATGATTTGGAATGAAACTTGTGTTTGAAAAATTGGCCAAGGAGTTGTATTTTGAAAGTGGGGTGAAAATGACTTAAAATTCGACTAAGTATGAAATTGTTGGGTCTTTGATGTCGCATTTGCGAACTGGGGTTCGCAATTGCGAACCCCGACCAAAATATGGGAATTGCGAACTCGGCTTCGCATTTGCGAAGCCAGGCATATCAGGGGACCTTCGCATTTGCAAAAAAGGTCTCGCATTTGCGAACCCTGGACCTTCGCATTTGCGAAGAATAATATCACATTTGCGGTCCTTGTCAGGCCTGGGCTGGTTTCGCATTTGCGAGTTCCTAATCTTAAAATGCACTCCGACGCCTATCCAAAACTCACCCGAGCCCTCGGGGCTCCAAACCAAATATGCACACAACCTCAAAAATATCCTACGGACTTATTTGTGCGATCAATTCGCCAAAATAACATCATATACATCGAATTAAACCTCAAAATTCATAATTTCTTCCAAGTTTTCATAAAATATAAAATTTCCATTTTAGGTTCGAAACACGTTAAACGGCGTCCGTTTTCAACCAAATTTCACAGGAAGCGCTTAAACCATATATAAGACTTGTACCGGGTGCCGGAACCAAAATACGTGCCCGATACCATAGTGTTTTAATCAAATTTCATTTCCAATTTCCTTAATTATTTCCTGAAAATAATTTCACACAAAAATTCATTTCTCGGGCTTGGGACCTCGGAATTCGATTCTGTCATACGCATAAATCCCATATTTTCCTCAGAATTACGGGTCTGGGTCCGTTTATCCAAAATGTTGACCAAAGTCAAATTTATTCATATTAATATCAAAATTTAGTATTTTTCACAAAGAATTCATATTTAAGCTTTTCGGCTACGCGCTTGGACTGTGCACGCAAATCGAGGCAACCCCAAATATGGTTTTCAAGGCCTCGGAAGCACAAAAAGAGTAAGGAAACAAGTGATGACCCCTTTGGGTCGTCACAAATATATATGGATTAAATAAATAAATCTTAATCCATTGGGCTAGCCCATTTAATTGGGCTAAAGTGATAAGCCCACTTCATTAAGCCCTAGCTATCATCTTCCTATAGGCCCAGTTTAATGCCACGTGTCAAATGACGTTGCACGCCAAGTTAAGCAGAAGATCCAATAGGACCATACCACGTGTCAAAATGACAAGTCATGCTCGGTCACACTGAAAGGTCAATTAAATCGCGCCACGTGTGCAAGTGACATGTTCTGGCCAATCTAATGCGGCCATGTCACACTTCAATTTGATTGGTCGAAAAGCGTTTGTTCTTATCATAACTCTTCCCTCCCAAAACTATAAATAGGGGTCTTCATAACTCAGAAAGGACACCAGAAGTTACAACAAGAAGTAAGAAAGAACTCGTGGATCAAACGCTGTAAATTCCTCCACAAGTTTCAAGCTTCAAGCCACCAAGTTTAAGCTCACAAACGAAGAACAAATCAAGTTCAAGTTCAAGAACGAAGAACAAATCAAGATCAAGTTCAAGCAACCAAGCTCAAGCTCAAGAACAAGATCATCATTCGAGGCAAGAAATACATATTCAAGATCAAGCTCAAAGGCCTTTGAATTTATTTACTACTGAAAAGAAGAATCAGAGGATTCATAGAAATTGTACACTCAAATATTTAAAATAAAATACTACGATTGTTGCGATATTTTTCAGTCTTAATTTTATTTTCTTGACGCAAATTTATTTCTACAAATTCTGGCATGCCCAGTGGGAGAATCTCTAATTCACATCTCAACTTTTCAATCACCAACATTCAAGAACATTGAAATGGTTTTGAAGAAAATCAACTCCATATCAACATCCACCAAGGCTGCTAACTCCAGGTTCGATGCTGATATGGAAAGCATCTTGGATGTTACATTTGGAAGCTTCGGACCAGTTACGAGGAGCAAAGAAAAATCTTTAGGACAACAAGCACACCAAGGGCCATCTGTATCAACCACTATTTTCGGATCTTCATCCTCAAAAGGAGCAATATCTTCCACAAATGCATCTGAAGGAGGGAGAGATGTTGCTGAAATGATCAAGAAAACTCTGGCTCTGCTTGACCTCTTCGGCTCCAAGCAATCTACTATGAAGGAAGATGATGATTCTTCAAGTGATGGATCCTCCCCACTTACACCACATAACGTGAGCCAATCAAGGATCAATCTGTGTAAAAATCTCTGCAACTCTCCGCCATCCACAACAATCATGCAAGCCATGGTGACAAACACTTCATCTATGGAGGAGCAGTTGGCAAACTTGACGGAAGCAATCACTGGCTTGACCAAATGCATGCAAAATCAAGAGGCTAGAATTGACAAGCTAACAGATAGGGTGGGAATCTTGATGGAAGAAGAATCTACCAATGCACCCGGCAAGCTCCCAGAAGTTCTAGAGAGTGACTCTCCACCAAGACAAGCAACCTCCACTAAATTTATCCCTGTCTCATCTGAAGGGATGATTCCAATCGATCAACTGAAGGAGTTCATCAAAGGAACCATTAAGAACAAATACAAAGTTGCTGCAAAATCCTCCCTTACATATGCAAAGCTGTACACTGCAAGGGTTGATATGTTGAAAATGCCTGTTGGCTATCAACCTCCAAAGTTTCAATAGTTTAATGGTAAAGGTAACCCAAAGCAGTATGTTGCGCACTTTGTGGAGACATGAAATAATGCTGGGACTTATGGAGATTACCTTATCAAGCAGTTTGTCTGCTCGCTAAAAGAAAATACTTTTGACTGTTATACAGACCTCGAGGTTGGATCTATCGATAGCTGGCATCAACTAGAACAAGAGTTCCTCAATCACTTTTATAGTACAAGACGTATTGTGAGTATAATAGAACTACAAATACTCGTCATCGAAAGGGGGAAGAAGTTATCGACTTTATCAATTGTTGGAGGAATGCAAGCTTCAAATACAAAGATAGGCTTAGTGAAGCTTCAGGCATGTATTGGGGATTACGCTACATCTTGCAAGGTATCAAGCCTAGCATATTCGAAGAACTAGCAACTCGTGCCCACGACATGGAATTGAGCATGGCCTCCATAGGAAATGAAAGGTTGCCCATCTATGAACCTTGCAAAGGTAATGACAAGCAAGAAGACAGGAAGTGGGGCAAGTTCGTACCCAAGTCTGAAAGCAAAGAAACTATGAATGTCAACACGTCACCTATGAAGTTCACGACGAAGGTGAGCAAGAAGCAGAGTACGAAATCCACTTCTTTTCAAGATAAGCCAAATGGAAAGTTGACTCTAAAGGAAATGCAAGAGAAAGAGTACCCATTCCTGGATTCTGATATGCTAACCATTTTCGAAGAACTCTTCGAGTTAAATCTCATTGAGCTTCCAAAGATGAAGCTACCAAATGATGTTGGAAAACAAATGACCCAAATTACTACAAATATCACCGACTTGTAAGCCACCCTCTAGAGAAGTTCTTTGTGTTCAAGGACAAAGTTATGGACTTGGCTTGTGAAAAAAAGATCGGGCTTGAAGGTGAGAAAACAAGCGCGAACCAAGTGTGTATCACCTTTGGCTCATTCAGTCTAGATGAGTTATGCAGGTTAAAAGGAATAAAAAATGAAGAATTACTGGTGAATAACAAAGTTGAAAATGATAAACCTGATGATGATGAATATTGGACATTCGTGACTCACCGTAGGCACCATAAAAGGAGCCCACTAAAAGAATCAATAGAACAACCAACAAGGAATATGATGGTAAAAAGACCAACAAAAAAGAATTCAGTTAGGCATTTGAAGAGAGCAAAAGTGGAGATGCACCATTCTCAAAAGCTATGAAATCCAGTGACCTTGGAGGAGTTTTTACCAAGTTAGTTCCGCACGAAGATTTCCCATGAGGGCATTGATGCCTCTTGTTTCCATGCTAACAAAAGGGAAGAAAAGAGTGATGACCTACCGCTGGCACCATCTTCTGAAAAGCCCATCGAGTCCACTCCTTAAGAAGTTAATGCTTGTGAGGAAAAGGTCACGTCCACAAATGACGATCTTTTCCTAGGTGACACTCCTCATAACCGCCCATTGTACCTGGTTGGCTATATGCGCGATGAAAGGGTAAATCGGATTTTGGTTGATGGAGGATCCTCAGTGAATATTTGGCCAATCCACACTGTGAAAGAACTTGGTATTCCCATGAACGAACTCTCAGAAAGTCATGTGATGATCCAAGGATTCAACCAAGGAGGGAAAAGAGCCATAGGCGCGATCAGGCTGGGAATCACTATTGAAGATATGCAATCAAGTGCATGGCTGCATGTGATCGACGCGAAGACTTCATATAATATTTTGTTTGGGATGCCTTGGATACATGAGAATAAAGTAGTTCCATCTACCTACCATAAATTTTTAAAATACTACGAGGGTAAAGTCGAGAAGATGGTAGTTGCTGATGATGAGCCATTCACCGAGGCTGAGTCACACTTTGTCGATGCAAAGTTCTACTTAAAGAACTGCATTGTGAAGGAGCTGAAAGCTAATGATGGAATGAAAAGCAAGAATAAAGAGCCATCAACTAAAATAGAAGAGATGACTACTGGTGAAGCCAAAGCTGCTAGTAAGGAGGTACAACCCAACACGAATAAGTCTTATAATGGGAATATTACGTCCTATGGCAAGAAAGTAAGTTCGGTGCTCCAATATGTCCCTAAAAGGAAGAAATATAAAAGTGAATCATCTAATCACCAAGCCAACATGCTAAAGGAGTTAACTCTTCCGATCAAACGAATTGAGGAAGTAAAGTCGTCCTCAATGCCACTTGCAGGGTTTGTAGCCAAAATCGTTTGTAGAATGTGGCACTTCCTACAAAGTGAACAGATGAAGGTTTTGACCCTAATGCTTACAAGCTATTTGCAAAAGCTGGATACAATTCCAATAAGCCATCAAAGTTAAAGAAGCTCCCATCGAAAGCTGCAATAAGGAAACCACGTGAAGGTTTGGGATACAAGCAACCGTCACCAGTGCGCATCTCAATAAGAAGGGTGAGAAACAATTATATCACTGTAGAAGATGAATCAGCCACTTCTAACAAGCCTTCTGTCTTTGATTGACTTGGGTCCACTGAAGAAGGGGAACAAGTTTCGGAGAAATTTTCAAAGCATAAGAACACCCGCTTCACCCAAAATCCAGGAGATCTCTAAGGGTTTCTAAAGTTTGGTTCCTTCTAGAATGAGGCGACAAACAAAACTTGTGGTTTCATGTAAAGAAGTACCGAAGGTAAAGCCATATATTGTGGTCTATACTAAGGAACGTGATGAAGAGGAAGAAAGTGTAGGTTCTTCGTATCATGTTACTATACAAGTCGAGAATGGAATTCCATCTTTGATGGAAGGTAATGCGGAATTGGAGGATGTTTCGCTGTGTTATCACATATCCTTCAATGATGGGGACCCTCAAGAAGATGAAGATGCGAAAGATGTTCCACCTGATCTTGAAGAAGGAGTGAAGACGACAATTGATGCCTTAAAAGAAGTTAACCTTGGCACCAATGAGGAACCAAGACCCACCCACCTAAGTGCTTTACTAGAAACTGATGAAGAGAGCACTTATATTGAGTTACTCAAGGAGTTCAGGGATGTCTTCGCTTGGAGTTACAAAGAGATGTCTGGCTTGGACCTGAAAGTAGCACTCCATCACCTTGGAGTAAAAAATGGTGCTCGCCCTATTAAAAAATCTCAAAGGCACTTTAGACCGGACTTGGTTCCCCTAATTGAAACTGAAGTTAAAAAACTCATTGAAACTGGATTTATTAGGCAAGTTACATACCCAACGTGGGTTTCAAGTATTGTCCCTATAAGGAAGAAGAATGGCCAGATTCGAGTATGAGTTGACTTAAGGGACCTCAATAATGTGTGTCCCAAAGATGAATTCCCGTTTCCAGTTCTAGAGCTGATGATCGATGCTACTACTGGTTACGAGGCAATATCTTTCATGGACAGTTCGTCGGGCTATAACCAGATTCACATGGCACCAAAAGATAAAGAGCCTACTGCATTCCGCATCCCCAAGGGTATTTATTGCTACAAGGTAATGCCTTTTGGCTTGAAGAATGCTGGTGCTACTTACCAAAGGGCTATGCAGAATATTTTCGACGATCTTCTTCACAAGAATGTCGAATGCTGTGTTGACGACTTGGTGGTGAAATAAAGAGAGAAGGGCGACCACATGAAAGACTTGAGGATGGTATTTGAATTGCTCCGGAGGTACCAACTTAGGATGAATCCATTGAAATGTGCCTTTGGAGTTACTTCTGGAAAGTTCCTTAGTTTCATTGTCCGACATCGAGGGATCAAAATTGATCAAGCCAATGTGGATGCCATTTTGAAAATACATGAGCCTCGAGATGCCCATGAATTGAAAAGTCTGTAAAGAAAGCTAGCATACCTTAGAATATTCATATCAAACCTGGCTGGGAGGTGCTAACCATTTAGTCGCCTCATAAAGAAAGGCGTTCCTTTCAAGTGGGACCAAGCTTGTAGCAATTCCTTCGAAAGTATCAAAACCTACTTGATGCAGCTCCTATACCTGGAAAGCCATTGATACTATACATTGTGGCATAGGAAAAGTCTGTTGGAGCACTGTTGGCCCAATAAAATAGTGAGGGGAAAGAAAACTCTCTTTACTACTTGAGAAAGATGATGACACCTAACGAGTTGAATTATTCGCCAATTGAAAAGTTGTGTTTGGCGCTAGTCTTCTCAATTCAAAAGTTGAAGACTACCTTCAAGTTCATGTTGTCTGTCTTGTTTCTAAAGCAAATCCCATCAAGTTCATGTTGTCAAAACCTGTTCTTAGTGATCGATTAGCGAGATGGTACCTCCAATTTCAACAATTCAAGATTTTGTACATCTCTCAAAAGGCTGTAAAAGGACAAGCATTGGCAGGCTTCTTGGCAGATCATCCGATACTTGATGGCAAGGAGCTAACTGATGAACTACCTGATGAGGACGCAATGGTCGTTGAAGTTCAACCTCCATGGAACATGTACTTTGATGGTGTTGCGCATCATAGGGGAGCCGGGGCTGGCGCAATTTTTGTCACTCCCCAAGGTGAAGTCTTGCCCTACTCCTTCACCTTGACACAACTCTGTTCGAACAATGTTGTTGAGTATCAAGCATTATTACTTGGGCTTGAAATGGCCGTTGATATGAAGAAATTGCAATTGCAAGTCTTTCGTGACTCCCATGTAGTGGTCAATTAGCTTTTGGGTAGTTACGAGGTCAGGAAACCTAAACTACGCCCATATCATGATTACGCTAAAAAGTTGATGGGGTGGCTCAGTGATGTGACTATTCAACATGTGCCAAGGAAAGAAAATAAGAAGGCTGATGCTTTAGCTACTCTAGCTTCATCGTTATCCCTTCCTGACCAAGCCCAAGTTACCGTCTGCCAAAAATGGGTAGTACAGCCGCCAAATGAGGCTGAAGGTTAAGAAAATGAACTCAAGCATCTTGTTGCTATTTCTGAAGTTGAGAAAGAAGAATGGTGACACCCATTATCGACTACTTATGCTATGGGATACTTCTAGAAAATCCTAGGAGAAGGACTGAAATCTGTCATCGTGCACCTCGCTTCCTTTACTATAAGGATACTCTATACAGAAAGTCATTCGAGGGAGTACTCTTGCGATGCCTAGGAGAGGAAGAAGCTTTCCAAGCTTTGCAAGAGGCACATTCTCGGGTATGTGGGTCATACTAGTCTTGACCAAAGCTCCACTTCCACATAAAAAGGATGGGATATTATTGGCCAACGATGGTAAAAGATTGCTTGGACTATGCTCGAAGATGTAAGGCTTGTCAATTCCATGCGAATTCTATTCACCAACCTCCTGAAGTGTTGCACCCGACTGTTGCATCCTGGCCATTTAACGCTTGGGGATTGGATGTTGTTGGACCACTGCCAAAGTCCTCTGGTGGGCACCTATATATCTTGGCTGCAACTGACTACTTCTCAAAATTGGCTGAAGTTGTTGCTCTTAAGGAAGTAAAGAAGGAAAATGTTGCAAGTTTCATCCGAGTAAACATTATTTATCGCTTTGGAATTCCTCGTTACATAATAATAGATAATGGAAAGCCATTCGATAATAGGTTGACAAACAAGATTTGTGATATCTTTGGCTTCAAGCAACGTAACTCTTCGGTGTACAATGTTGTCGCCAATGGTCTAGCCGAGGCATTCAACAAGACTCTATGCAACTTGTTAAAGAAAGTCGTCTCCAAATCCAAACGAGATTAGAATGACCATATGGAAGAAGATCTACGGGCATATAGGACGACTCACTGCACGCCAACACAGGCGTCTCCTTATTCATTCATTTATGGAGTCGAAGCCGTCTTGCCACTTGAGCGTAAAAAACCTTCATTACGACTGGCTATTCAAGAAGGGATCACTGATGAAGAAAATGCTCGACTTCGATTAGCAAAGTTGGAAGCTCTTGATAAAAAGAGATTGGAAGCTCAACAGAGTCTTAAATGTTATCATGCTCGATTATCTCGCGCCTTCAATAAAAGAGTTCACCCGAGATCCTTTCAAGTAGGAGATCAAGTCCTTGCCGTACGAAGACCCATAATTACTTCCCATAAACCTGTAGGGAAGTTTACTTCAAAATGGGATGGGCCATATGTCGTACAAGAAGCTTACTCAAATGGGGCTTACAAGCTGGTTGATGCAGATGGTATGAGGATCGGCCCTATCAATGGCAAGTTTTTGAAGAAGTATTATCCTTGAGGTTGCAACGCTCCGTGACGCACGAGCCTAAACTGTATGTTGCTACATTCCTAGCCCGCAAGAGTATAAACTGTGTACAACCCCAAAAAAAAGTCCGCTAGGTTGAAAATCTCGAAAGAGGCGGCCTAGGAAAAAGTTAGGACATAAAAAAAACTACCTGAAAAAAAAGTCGACTAGGTTGATCCTCTTCACCGAGGTACGTAGGCAGCTTAGAGTTTCATTCTAAGTTCAGTCGCATAAGTTTAAAAGATACATATTCCCCAATTATTGTTCGAATGAAGCATGAAGGAATGTAAGATCAAGCTGAAATGCCATCCTCCTACTGAACTTTGACCTCATTTGATTTAAAGGGGGCAACCCTTCATGGTAAATTGATATCTTCGATGGGCCGATTTTAGGAGGATGTCAAGTATTTGCATTGAAGTCCAGGGATTCTCTATATCTTCAGGTTTTCCAAACCTTCAAGTTTATTGGTCTCCATGTCCGCCCTCTGCCTTAAAAAAAGGGGGGGGGGAGAAGAGAGACATCAAAAGGAAACACAAGTATAAGGAAAAGATTGCTTGACACAATGTTTCAAATTCAGTGAGACTTGAACTCAAGATATTTGTGAGAATATGGCTCTTAAATTTCGATTTATGGCAAGTAATACATCTTCCGATCTCGAGGCTTCCATACCAAGATATGAATTTTTGTGATACTGCACAAATCTGGAATTGATAGCGTGGTGCAATGTAAAGTTGATTTCAAAATATTGTGTAGGATGATTCAGAAGGATTTTGATTGAGAAATTTGGATATATTCTAGGTTTTGAAGTCTAATTTTCTATAAATCAAACGGTTTGCAATTTCGATATTTCTACGCCGAGATATGAATTTTTTGGTGAGACTGCGCAAATCTGGAATTGATAGTGTGGTGCAATATAAAATTGATTTCAAAATATTATCTGGGACGATTCTGAAGTTTTTTGATTCAGAATTTTGGATATGTTCTAGATCTTGAAGTCTAGTTTTCTTGAAATTAAACGGTTTATAATTTTGATATTTCTACACCGAGATATGAATTTTTTTGTGAGACTGCGCAAATCTAAAATTTCAACCTGGTGAAATCTAAATTTGGTTTCAAAATATTATCCGGCGCGATTCTGAAGGTTTTTGATTCTGAGTATTGGATATATTTTATATATTGAAGTCATCAAACGGTTCATTATTTGGACTCTCCCACGACAAGACATGAATCATTTGTTACAAGCATGTAAAGCTGAAAATTATACGACTAAGATAAAAGTCGAACAATATAAAGCAAAAGAGAAGCTGAAATATTTAAGCCCTCGAAATCTCTAAGTTGAAGTCTTCAAGTGTATTCAAGTTGAAGTCCCCAAGTTGAAATCTTCAACCCCGTCAGTTTTCAAGTTAAAGTCTTTAAATCCGTTGATCTTTAAGTTGAAATATTTAGGCCCTCAAAGTCTCATAGTTGAAGTCTTCAAGTCTGTCGGTCTTCAAGTTGAAGTCTTCAAATTCGCTGATCTTCAAGTTGAAATATTTAGGCCCTCCAAGTCTCAAAGTTGAAGTCTTCAAGTCCATCGGTCTTCAAGTTGAAGTCTTCAAATTCGCCGGTCATCAAGTTGAAATATTTAGGCCCTCCAAGTCTCAAAGTTGAAGTCTTCAAGTTTGTCGGTCTTCAAGTTTCAGTCTTCAAATTCGTCGGTCTTAAAGTTAAATTGTTTAAGCCCTCCAAATCTTCGAGTTGAAGTCTGCAAAGTCCACCAAATCTTCAAAGTTTTCCAAGTGTTCAAGTCGATGTCGTCTTCGAGTTGAAGCTTTATAACTTTCCAATCTTAAGGTGGACATATAAGTCCCTTTGCACCTTAAGTTGGCCTCTTCGCGGGTTTGTCCTTAAAAGGAACTATAACTTTTCAATCTTAAGGTGGACATATGAGTCCCTTTGTACCTTAAGTTGGCCTCTTCGCGAGTTTGTCCTTAAAAGGAACTATAACTTTCCAATCTTAAGGGGGACATATGAGTCCCTTTGCACCTTAAGTTGGCATCACCGATAGTCGAGCCACATTGAGAGTAATCTCTCTAATAGTCATGCCACATTGAGAATAATCTCTCTGATAGTCGGGCCATTTTGAGAGTAATCTCTCCAATAGTCAGGCCACATTGAGAGTAATCTCTCCGATAGTCGGGCCGTTTTGACAGTAATCTCTCCGATAGTCAGGCTACATTGAGAGTAATCTCTCCAATGTCGGGCCGTTTTGAGAGTAATCTCTCCGATAGTCGGGCCACATTGAGAGTAATCTCTCCGATATTCGGACCATTTTGATAGTAATCTCTCTGATAGTCAGGCCACATTGAGAGTAATCTCTCCGATAGTCGAGCCATTTTGAGAGTAGTCTCTCCGATAGTCGAGTCATTTTGAGAGTAATCTCTCCGATAGTCGAGGCAATTGAGAGTAATCTCTCCGATATTTAGGCCACATTGAGAGTAATCTCTCCGATAGTCAGGCTATTTTGAGATTAATCTCTCCGATAGTTGGGCTATTGAGAGTAATCTCTTTAATATTCGGGCAAGGATGAGTACTATCCCTCACACCCCGTGGTTGTCTTATTCATGCATGGATCATCTTGTTAAACAAGGACAAATTATTCTTGTTTGACCTACAAAAAAAAAGAGAAACCAATAAAAGAAGGAAGCACAAAAGAAGAAGAAGAAATTATCTTCGCGTCAATGCTTCCAAATCGTCAAAAGTAGACTCCGAAGTAGCTAGCAAACGCTGCAATTGATGTTCGTAAAGGGAGCACATAGCTTTATATAGATTACTGAGAGAGGCATTAATGATATGTAATTCGATGTGGGACATCTGTGGTCCGTCTCCGTATTGAATTTAGATATGTAGGGCGGCAGTGATAATTCTTGCCCAACATGGAAAGGGACTTTAATGTATCAATGTTTTTCTCCTAATAGGTTGACTAGTAACGAACGCCGCTAGTCATCCGTGTTAAGAGTAATATTAGAAAACTGAATCCAAGAAGACTTAAAATTGCTGCGCATGGCCAAAGAAAGTCGGAGAAAGTTTTGCACCTGGAAAGAGAAGCTTCTTTCCAAGTTCAAGTGACGTGGTTGCAGGCTACTATGTAATCCATATTCTTTAAATTAAGTCTCATGTTACATGATTCGATCTTGTTCCCATCAAAGTCAATATAGTTGTCACGATGCAAAGGCATGCTTGTTCAAGCTTGATCATTATCGAGTCAAGCTAGAAGGCCGAAAAATTAAAACATGTTTTCCAGTACTTCAAGCCTAGTCTTCAAATTATGTACCCGACAAGTCATGAAGTAGGGGGCATTTGTAGGCATACAAAATTTATTGAATTTAAATTCAATAAAATAATTTGGATTATATTAGTCCAAACAAATATTAGAGGCTAATATAATTGAATTAATTATATAAGTCCAATATATATGGATTAAATAAATAATTCTTAATCCATTGGGCTAGCCCATTTAATTGGGCTAAAGTGATAAGCCCACTTCATTAAGCCCAATATGTCATCTCCCTAGAGGCCCTGTTTGATGACATGTGTCAAATGACGTGGTGCGCCAAGTCAAGCGGAAGAGCCAATAGGACCATGCCATGTGTCAAAATGATAAGGCATGCCCAGTCACACTGAAAGGTCAATTAAATCATGCCATATGTGCAAGTGACATGTTCTGGTCAATCAAGTACGGCCATGTCACACTTAAATTTGATTGGTCGGAAAGAGTTTGTTCTTATCATAACTCTTCCCTCCCACAACTATAAATAGGGGTCTTCATAACTCAGAAAGGACACCAGAAGTTATAACAAGAAGCAAGAAAGAGCTCGTGGATCAAACGCTGCAAATTCCTCCACAAGTTTCAAGCTTCAAGCAACCAAGTTCAAGTTCAAGCAATCAAGTTCAAGCTCAAGAACGAAGAACAAATCAAGTTCAAGCTCAAGAACGAAGAACAAATCAAGATCAAGTTCAAGCAACCAAGCTCAAGCTCAAGAACAAGATCATCGTTCGAGGCAACAAATACATATTCAAGATCAAGCTCAAAGGCCCTTGAATTTATTTACTACTGAAAAGAAGAATTAGAGGATTTATAAAGATTGTACACTCAAATATTTGAAATAAAATACTACGATTGTTGCGATATTTTTCAGTCTCGATTTATTTTCTTGGCGCAAATATATTGTCTACACCTGCTACTGGTTTGTTGATGCTCTCCTAGTGTACACCAAATGAGATAATCATGAACACAATCATCATCATCCATAGTTGTTCCAGATGTTGAAGGATTAGTTGAAGGACTATTTGCATCTACAACCGAAGAAGCATTAACAATGTTAGCATAGTAATTATATAAAGTTTGTAAATGTGTGTGTAGCTCAGAAATACAAGTGTCAATATCAGGAGTTTCAGTTGCTCCAATATCCATATAAGTATATAAAGCTCTAATTAATTGGCGACACTTTATTATTTTTATAGTAGGGTTTAAAATAACACCAATTAGGTACATATAGGGAATTGGGTAGAAATATTTTTTATACTTATCTAGCATAGATTCAACAGCAGTAGCATATCCTTCTTTCTGCTTTAAATTATGTAGTAAAAGAGAAATTTCAGCAATATGAACTAAACCATTTGCAATGGTAGGATAATAAGCTCCAGAAAACTCAAGTGTAGCCACATAAAATTTTTGTAAAAATTGTACAACATCATGAATGACATCCTAAGTTCTAGATGTTAACAAACGGCTAGGATCGATACAATGAAAATTAGCAACTTCAGTTATAGGCATTCTATATTTATAACAACATCTTAAGAATAAATAAGTATAATTCCACCTAGTAACTATTTCTTCAGGCATGAGCCTTGGTTTTAGTCCATAGTGTACAAATTTTTTCTTAAATGCACTTAATCTAGCACTTCTATTATTTTCTTGAATTACACCAACAGCTCTCATAACTAAAGTAATTTCATCTCTAAATAATTCTAGGCCACTCTTCACAATCAAGTTATAAATATGACATGCACATATAACATGAAATATTTCAGGAAGTGGTGGATGTAGATGCAATTTTAATATGATAATAGCAGCATTGTTATTAGAAGCATTATCAAATGACATACACAAAATTTTTTCTGCAAGATTGTAAAATATAGCAACTTCATGCATAGTATTACTTATAAATGCACCAGTATGACTTTGATCTTCATCATATTTAAAAGCAATAATACATTTTTGCGTACAAAAACTATTATCTATCCAATGGCATGTAACAATCAAATAATCATTTCCATTTACAGCACGACCAATATCAGAAGTAAGAGAAACTTTACAAGGAAGACTTGCGAACAAATAACGTAGATATGTCTGATATGTCCAAAAAGCCTAAAGATATCAGCTCTACAAGTACTTCTAGGAATACCTTTAAACATAGGTTATAAATCCAACACTTACTTCTTAATTGTCGATTCTTCTTAATAGGGAGAGGAGCCCTACTTGTTCCACCCCTAACATTTTGAGTTTGACTAGCATTACCAGGTGTTGGTGGTGGTGTTTCACGATTATCGGGTGATTGAATATCATCTATATCATCTAAATCATCATCTATACCAAAATTTTCTTGCATTCGCTCATAATCTACATTTAAATTTTCAGGCAAACTTTCAAAAATATATGTAAAGCTACTAGAAGAACCAACACCACCTCTTGATCTTTTGAAAAATTTGTTACTACCACCTCTACTAGTGTACGCTTTTTTGGCCGCTCTAAGTAAATTCATTATGTAAATTAAAGTAAGAAATTAAATTAATAATTCTAAATAATAAAATAAGTGTACACCAAATAAGAGAAAGAGATGGAATAAGTGTACCGGGATTCTGGATGTCGCACTAATTATTAATTTTTGATATCAAAAATCAAACTTCAATTGCTAGATTGAAACTTGATAGTTGATACTTGATACTTGATACTTGATACTTGATACCACACTTCACTTGAATACTTGATATTTGATAATAATAATTTGTAATGGCTATACTAAATAATTGATGAAACTTGAAATAATAAATAATTGAGAATTTAAGAACTATAATATCAAGAGAGAATTGAGATTTGAGAGAGAATTAGCATAGTAAGAGAGTGAATTGTGAGAAATAATGAAGAAGAAGGGAGGCTATTTATAGATTTTAAAAAGTTAAAAATGTAGATTTTCAATTATTAGGGGTGGGAGGGCTATATTTTTAATTGGCGGGGGGATGGCCATTTTTGCAAAATCTAGCCATTCCCCAACGATCATTTCTCAATTTGACCATTGGGAACGGTCCAATTAAATTTTTTTTTAAAAACCAACTGTAACCGGGTTGCTAACAGGCTGCAGCCTGTTAACGGATAGCGGGTTATGCGGGTTCGGTGCCCTGTTAAGTAGAACGTGTTCGTCGGAAACCCGCCCCCTACCGTCCTGTCCCAACCCGCCTTATAGTGAATAGTAGCGGGCCAAACCGGGCTGACCCGGGTTGAAGTGGGCTAAAAACGGGTCGGCCTAGCCCGATTAACAGGTATACGCATAAGGCAACTTCCTCAGGTGCCAGTTTCTTATTCGCGAACGCGGAGCCTGAGACACGAACACGATGCTGTGGGTGGAAAACCCTTCGTGAATGCATCCAGGCACTCATGAACGCGTAAGGCTAATGGCCTGGGGGAGCGGTTCACATTTGTTCTACGCGAACGCAGCCACTTGCCCGCGAATGCAAAGGCTTGAGGAGTCAAGCTCCGCGAACGCGAGCCTAAGATCATGAACGCGAAGGTCAGCTAGGCCTGACTCATCGCAAATGCGACAGGCCTATCGCAAACGCGATGAAGACCTGCCCAGTGATTTTTTAACAGTAGCAGAACATACGGGATTTCACCAAAATTTCATAACTTCTTCTTCCAAACTCGAAATTGGGCGATTTTTGAAAGAGAACTTCACCTCAAATTCATAGGTAGACTCATTTTCATCAATTTCCATTAACGCCCATTAGATTTCTAGGTCTAAATCATGCTTTTAAGGGTGGAAAAATAGGGATTTGGGTAGAGCTAGGGCTTTTTGAATAATTGGGATTTAGACCTCGTTTCGAGGTCAGATTTTGGAACAAATTACATATTCGGGCTCATGGGTGAATGGGTGATCGGATTTTGGTCCAAACCTCGTGTTTTGACCATGCGAGGCTTTTTGGGAAGAATGATAGGAAATCTATTATTAAGCATTGGAATTGGATTGTTTAGCATTTATTGATGTTATTAAGTCGATTATGTCTAGATATAATTGATTTGGAGCCAAATTCAAAAGGAAAAACAGTATTTGAGGCTTGAGTTGGCCGTGGAAATTTGAGGTAAGTGTTTGGTCTAACATTAGCTTGAGGGATTAGGAGTTGTGTCCTATTTTCTACGTGTTACTGTTGAGTACGACATATAGGCATGGTAAGGAGTATCTATACGTTGGTGTCAAGCATGACCGTAAGTCTTAAAGTAAAATTGTTGTATTCTTAGTAGCTGCTACGAATGCCTAAGTTGTTGATTCTCTGTGTTGATCAGGGATTATGTTTATTTTCATGGAGATTACTTATGATTGAGTATTGGTTCTAGTTGATATAGTTAGATGTTGGAACAAGTTTTGTTATAGCTGATGGTTCCCTTGCCAGGACGTATTTACTTACACTGTCAATTCCCTTACCGAGATAGTGTTGTTTCTTATTGGTCCCTTGTCGGGTCTCTTGTTGTGATTAGTATTGAATTGTATATGTGGATCGGGTTGCACGCCACAACAATATTATATTTGGATCGGGTTGCACGCCGCAACAATATCATATTTAAATTGAGTTGCATGTCGTAACAATGATTTAAATGGAACGGGTTGCATGCCGCAACAATAATATAATTGGATCGGGTTGCACGCCGCAACAGTGATAAATGATATGGATCGGCTTGCACGCCGCAACAATTTTATTATTGTTTTGTTGTAAATTCTAAATTGTCCTCATGCCTTTCTCTTAATTTATTGTTGGTATTGATATTCCCCCGCAGCATGTACCCCCTCCCATCTTTCCTTGTTTATTTCTATTTTATTTTCCGTTGCATATAATATACTGCATAGTTTTATTTGGAGTGTGGTCTTAGCCTCGTCACTACTTCACCGGGGTTAGGCCAGGCACTTACTAGTGATGACGTCCAAATCCACTACTAAAAAGTAATAGACACGGTCGTATGCAATATAATTTACCCAACTATGAGTCGGGGTCGAATCCCACAGAGAACAATGTGTAGGCGATTAGGAATGTAAGAAAATTATCACTTATCGCGCAATGCCAAACACTAAGAATTTTGGTTTGAAAATGTTTATACCTAAATGCGGAAATGTAAACTAACCTAGAAAGCAAGTAAAATGATCAATGGCTACAACTATGGTTGCATCGGGAATTACACTCAAGTAACAATCAAATGTATTTCATGATTTTACAAATATGAGCGAGTTTATGTTAATTAGCCACGGATAATAATTCTTAATTAGCTTCTTCCAAAGACTAACTAGACTTCCTAATTGAATTATCCCTAAAACAATTAGAAGATTAAGCACACCCGGAATGGCTACAAGTAGTTCAATCCTATCCCTAGGTAGAATCTATAAAATGAGGGTTAACGCCTCAAGTTCTTGTTAATTAATCTTTCCCAACCCCAAATTATCTTTTCCAAAATTAATTCGAAGTAAATGGGCGAGTCCTAAGGTTAGCTAATCCCTTTGGAAACATTAAAGAACAAGAATAATTAAAGTAACAATAACTCACTACATAAATATATAAAAATCGTTCAATACATAAGCACAACAAGTTATTTAATCCACACTTTAAATATGAGTATTTACATAAACAAGATTTAAGTGTTGGAAATAAATATTGCACACTTAGATATATAATACAAAGCAATGAAAAGAAGAAATAAACATAAATGGGTAAGAAAATCTTAACCACAAGCTTCAATCTTCAAGACCCAAGTGTGTGTGCAAAACCCTAGCTTCCAAAAATGTTCTCTCTAGTTCTATGAACTGAAAATAAGCAAAAGATATCCCAAAGAACCTGTTTGGACGAGTATAAAAATGGTTTGGGATGAGAACTTGTGAAATTTCAATTCTGCCCAGGTCTGATGCTCGACTTCCGCACCTGCGGAAGAATAATCGTAGGTGCGGCTCCGCATAAGCGGAACTCCCAGAGCAGAAGTGGAATTATACAATTGTGTTGTCACTGCAGATGCGGTTCTCCAGGCGTAGATGCACCATCACAGAGGTGAAAAGCAACCGCATCTGCGGTTGCTGAGAAATTATCCATTTCCGAAGAAGTGGTTCTTTCCTCGCAGAAGTGGGGTCGCTTCTGCGGCCATCCTTCCGCAGAAGCGGATTCACTGAAGAGTTTTTGCTTGTTATCACATTCTTTTGCTCAATTCCACTTCAATTCAAATCAAATCACTTTGTAGCATCATTTGCCTGAAAAGCTAACAATACACACCATAAACGATCTCATATTATAGTAAAAGGACATAAAAGCTAAGGAAAAGAGGCTAGATTGAGTGGTAAAATCACCAGTCATCAACCAGCACATGGGGTCGATTGTACTGATACTATACTCTGCACTATGTGCAGATCTTGGAGCGGCAACATTTGGACTGTAGCTTTGAGTGGATTCCTTCAGTCCAGTCAGAGATCCCGAGGTAGTCCTGTAGGCGTCCGCATGCCCGGCGTTCTCTTCTATCTTTATATGTATTCTATTTCCATTTACTTTAGAAACAGATTGTACCTTCTTTCCAGACTTTTGTATGTAGTATTCATAGTTGGTTTGCGATACTGTGACACCAGATTCTGGGTAGAGGAGTATGTTGGTATTGTCGTACTGGTTTTTGGCTAAGTTATCAGATTATGTCTTCCGCATGTATTAATTTATCATTAATATTTTACTGTTGAGTGAATGTTGTTTTAAATTTCTAAAAAGGATTAATAAGAGGGTTAATGATTCTATAATACGTGGCTTGCCTAGCTTTCACAAGTAGGTGCCATCACGACTCCCGAAGGTAGGAAATTAGGGTCGTGAGAAGTTGTTATCAGAGGTCTAGGTTACATGGGTCTCACAGTTCATAGACAAGCTTAATAGAGTCAGAGATCGGTACGGAGACGTCTGTATTTATCCCCAAAAGGCTACAGAGTTAGGAAAAATTTCACATTTATTCATTCTTGTCGTGCGGTTTGGTTTCTCAATGCTGATTGAATTTCTAAGAAAGTTGTCGCGCCATCTATCATAGGGAAAAGTCACCCAGTTCAATTCAAAAATGTTCCTTGGGAAAGAACCGTAGCATGAAGAAAACCCAAGGAAATATTATTTAAGGAAATAAAAATAAAAGAAAGCAAAACTACTAAAAGGATACTAAAATAAAAGAAACTAATACTAATAATCAACAAACTACTAAAGAAACCAAATAATGAAAGAAAAATATAAACAGACTAATCACACCAAGCTCGGCAAGAGCACCTGCTAGACAAGTTAGCCCGGCAAGGGCACACAATATCCACAACAGCATAATAATAAGCCCGGCAAGGGCACACAATATCCATAGCAACAAAAATAAGCCCAGCAAGGGCACACCAATATCAAAGTATGAATAAGTATACTCCTACATACATCCACCCCCAACTAAAAATGAAGCAGTGTCCTCATTGCACAATATCAAATGTAAAGCATAAATAGAATAAGGGTCTCCCTGAGGCCTGCATCAAACTAGCAGACTGTGGGAGGATGACAGGTCAATGTTGTGCTGGACTAGTGGTCCCATCATCATCAGTATCCTCATCGGCATCATCATCACCAACAGACTCTGAAATGAAGGAATACTCCTCACTATCATCTTCATCCACCACTAGTATTTTCTTGTCTGGGTTCCCCCATTTGAAGATTGCCTTGATGCCTCTCCACATCTTGATCATAAATTTTCCCTTCTTCTTGTTCTTCTTCTTCTCCTTCTCGAAGTTCTACTACAGGTCTACATGTACCTTGGCCAAATTGTCGTATGCTCCCTCCAGT
Source organism: Nicotiana glauca (assembly GCA_026770625.1). Taxonomy (NCBI): domain Eukaryota; kingdom Viridiplantae; phylum Streptophyta; class Magnoliopsida; order Solanales; family Solanaceae; genus Nicotiana; species Nicotiana glauca. Next base: position 20,934 of record MU705895.1, read on the forward strand.
CTAGTCACGGATGTTGCCATCTTCTCAATATGCTCATTTTGACTCTTCTGTGCATCCAAGTAACTCTGCATTTCATCCCTGGAGAAGTATGAAGGCCCAGGCTGGGAGGATGAGGGCCTACTCAGAAGCTGTGATACTAACTCCCGAATAGATGCAAGCTCGGAGTTTAGTATCCCGAATGGTCCCTGTGTAGCTTCCTGTGAAGAGGACTCTGAAGCAGCAGCAGTGGTGGTAACTTTTCTCTTCTTGCTCTTGACTACACTCCCCTCTCCTATCACTCTCAAAGGTTGAAAAGGTTTATCAGCCGGTAGCCACCGATCGGTGCCACGTACATCAACCTCTGCTCTAGTGCATAGTTGTGTGATCAGTGAGGGGAACATCATCCCTGCATCCTTGTCTCGCAAGTACTCCCTCATCTCCTGCAGGATATAGTACCCAACATTCACAGGAATGTTGTCGAGGAGGCAAGCAATCATCAAAGCCCTAGGGTAAGAGACATCTGAGATGTTCCCACAAGGAGACACTCGGTTGCATATGATATATAGCCACATCTTTGCTTCAGTAGTGAAGTCAGTCGATCTCAACCCTTTTCTCCGGTTACCCCATTTGGCTCTCAAAGTAGGAGGGAAAAGTTTGGAGACAAGCCATTCCCCATTTTCACAATGATCCTTCTCTTGCATCGGCTCCATTGGATAGTTGGGAATAACAAGAGTGTCATTAATTTGTTCGATCCCAAACCTCACCAATTTTCCTCAGATGACGACTTGTGGATTGGCAAAATTAGTGCGCCTGAGGTTGGCGTAAAATTCACGCACCCACTCCTCATTAGCCTTGCAAGGGGTGGGGATGAAACATGACCATCCAGTTGAATGGAGTCGGGCATAGAAATCTGGGAGCTTTTCGGCCAAATTATCTTCATGAATGACCTTTTCAAGAATTATCCTCCTATTGACAAGTTTGTCCAAATATCAACGCTCACATGCAGCTGACATGAAGCATGATTCATCGTATGGTTCCTCAATTTCCTCCTCAATTTCGGGTTGTCGTCCGCTTGTGTGAGGGTCCATTTTAACTCGAAACACCTACAAATAATCAAAACAAGGTGAGTCGGGTAAAAGAATCATGTTAAGCAATTCAAAACACTACAATTGAGCCAAAATATTAGATTGAACGCGCCCGGGAAGGCCCAGATGCAAAGCCACTAGAATTTTCACAAACTGCACAGTCTCCGCATCTGCGGATATACAACCGCAGAAGCGGCTCCACTTTTGCGGAACAGTCACCGCATCTGCGGTTTTGAACACTCTTCCAGTTTTCGCTTCTGCGTCTTACCTACCACAGAAGCGATTTCGCTTCTGCGAGTTATGTACCACATCTGTGGTTGTCGTGATGTTCTTCAACTGCCCAGAATTTTTTTTCAACTTTTGATTCTCAAACCCAATTTTTGGCATCTAATTTATACTCAAGACTTATAAATTAGAGCAGTACATGAACTTATGATTCCATTTAGACCCATTTTGTAATGCTTAGCAAGGAAATTTCTTTTAAACATTGTGTTGAACATCTTGCAAGCAAGTTAAAATGACCTCTTGTTTGAACAAATTGGGTACCCAGAATTCCCACAATTGTGTTCATGATTTACAGCACACAAAAACTTATACTCAACCAATTTTCCTCACCCTATTTTTTCACACAGATCAGAGGGGAATGGGGAACATAGCCATGGAAGGCCTTAAGTGAAGAAAAGGAAGAGAATAGAAAACAAAGGGAGAGAGGAGTAGAAGAAAATACCTGATTATCGTGTGAGTGTAGTGGAATTTACAAGCAAAGCAGTGGAGATTTTAGGAGTATTTTGGAAATGGGAGAGTTTAGGGCTGGGAGAAACAGTGCAGAGCTTACCTTAGCAAATGAGGGTCTAAGAATTTTTTTTTAACTAAAGACCTGTTCGACTTTCACTTCTACGGCTTTTTCGCCGCTTTTGCGGTTTCGCTTATGCGGCTATGTGACCGCTTCTGTGAGAGTGGATCTGCTTTTTCTTTGGCCGCATCTGCGGTACAAAATACGCAGATGCGGTTACACCAGAAAATTGAAGCCCAGTTTCTGCAGCTACTAGTTTTCGCCCTCCGGACCACTCTGACCTACTCAAATCAACTCCAAAAAATCTAAAACTTGGCAGATTAGTCAAAAATAATATTCTAAGCTATCCTACAAAAGAAAATTTCAAAAACGACTCAAAATTTTGAAAAACAATGGGTTGCCTCCCACCAAGCGCCGCATTTAACGTCGTGGCACGACGCAAAACAACATTACCACTTTTCTCGCCACTTGGATGATATGAACTGGGCACCTAGCTTGGAATCAAGCTTGTGACCATGAGCGATGGGGGGGAGGGGTAATTCGATGATCAAGCCAATCCTTGAATTCTTCATTTTGCACTTCTTGGCTCTCATGTGAGGAATGTCATATTGTTTTCTTTCTTCCTCAAATTGTAAAATGTATGATTGTTGCATTTCTTCCTCGCAATCCCTCATTGACTCGTGTAGTTCAATTTCCACATCACCACACAATTCCAATGTTGATAAATGCTTGGAATGTGACTTCATACCTTCACTTTGCAATTTTTCTTGGATTTTGACATCCTCTTTTTCCCCCAGACTAGAGTCAAACACAACCAAATGTTCATTTACACCGGTTGACTCTCATTCCATTTTTTTCTCGGCATCATTAACACTCATGGAATCGGTTGGCGGATGTTCAATTCTTGAATTCTCAAAGTAGTGCTCACTTTCTTCCTCGGAATTTGACTCTTCTTGGCTTCCTTCCACACTCTCAAGTTGGTGGGCGTAGTGAGCCTCAACCAATATTTGCATTTGATCCTCCAAAGTGCGGATATGTTCATCATTGTAATTCAAGCCTTGTTTCAAGTCCTCGAGTGCAAAGTTGTGCTTCTCCTCATTTTCAAGAATGGCTGCCAACATGAGCATCATTTTCTCATTTTGAGCATTTGAGAGTTCTTCTTGGTTTTGATCAAGTGCAAAGTAAGGATTTTCAACTTCAATCTTTAAGGAAGGTTCTTGGCTATCATTCATTTCCGAGGCTTTTTGAACCCTTAAGGCTTCGATCATTTCATCCATTTGTGAGTGCAACCTTTCAAGTGCCAAGTTATTTTGAACACTATTCTCCAAAAGTTCCTCCAAGGCATTTTGCTCCTTGTTTCATTCTTTAAGTAGACACTCCAACATGAGCTTGAACTCGCCATTTTAGCCATGCTCAACTTCTTCCATTTCCATAGCCCTATAATTCTCATCACAAAAAGTAGAATCATCATTGTAGGGGCTTGGGAAGGGAAGGAAAAATAAGCACAATCATCCCAATGACCATTTTGAAAACCACACTTATCACAAATACTCCACTCATGGGTTTGAAATTGTGCGCACAATCCACCCCCGGGAGAATTTAAATAATTGTGCCACGAGTGTGGTCCTCCATAATAAGGACAAGGGTCATTAAAGTATGAACAACTACCATCCGACCAATTTTTATTATACGATGCCATTTTTCAAAAAATATGAAAATAAATAAGAAATAGACGAGAAAAATAGACCATGGTAAGAAAAATAATTACACAAATATTCAAAAGTTTAGACCAAATCACTTTTACTTATTTCTCAAACAACCTAAATTACGCCAAATTGATCCCCGGCAACGGTGCCGATTTTGATGACGTCCAAATCCACTACTAAAAGGTAATAGACACGGTTGCATGCAATATAATTTACTAACTATGAGTCGGGGTCGAATCCCACAGAGAACAATGTGTAGGCGATTAGGAATGTAAGAAAATTATCGCTTATCGCGCAATGCCAAACACTAAGAATTTTGGTTTGAAAATGTTTATACCTAAATGCGGAAATGTAAACTAACCTAGAAAGCAAGTAAAATGATCAATGGCTACAAGTATGGTT
>MU705895.1:26420-67879 GCA_026770625.1 Nicotiana glauca
TTATCTTTTCCAAAATTAATTCGGAGTTAATGGGCGAGTCTTAGGGTTAGCTAATCCCTTTGGAAACATTAAAGAACAAGAATAATTAAAGTAACAATAACTCACTTCATAAATATATAAAAATCATTCAATGTAATCACAACAAGGTATTTAATCCACACTTTAAATATGAGTATTTCCATAAACAAGATTTAAGTATTGGAAATAAATACTACACACTTATATATACAATACAAAGCAAGAAAATGAAGAAATAAACATAAATGGGTAAGAAAATCTTAACCACAAGCTTCAATCTTCAAGACCGAAGTGTGTGTGCAAAACCCTAGCTTCCAAAAATGTTCTCTCTAGTTCTATGAACTGAAAATAAGCAAAAGATATCCCAAAGACCATGTTTGGACGAGTATAAAAATGTTTGGGATGAGAACTTGTGAAATGTCAATTCTGCCCAGGTCTGATGCTCGACATCCGCACCTGCGGAAGAATAATCGCAGGTGCGGCTCCGCATAAGCAGAACTCCCATCGCAGAAGCGGAATTGTACAATTTTGATGTCACCGCAAATGCGGTTCTCCAGGCGCAGATGCGCCATCGTAGAGGCAAAAACCAACTGCAGATACAGTTGCTGAGAATTTATCCATTTCCGCAGAAGCGGTTCTTTCCTCGCACAAGCAGGGTTGCTTCTGCGGCCATCCTTCCGCAGAAGCGGATTCACTAAAGAGTTTTTGCTTGTTTTCACCTTCTTTTGCTCAATTCCACTTCAATTCAATTCAAATTACTTCATAGCATCATTTACCTAAAAAGTTAACAATACACACCATAAACGACCTCATATTATAGTAAAAGGATATAAAAGCTAAGGAAAACATGCTAGATTGAGTGGTAAAGTCACCACTCATCAACACCCCCAACTTAAAGCTTTTGCTTGTCCTCAAGAAAATCAAAACCAACACTTCCATGAGGATTTACCCTTTTAAGACACAAGTGGTACTGCTATCATTTACATATCACATTCTCCAATTTAAGCACCATACTTATGGATTTGGTTGGTACTAACAATTAGGCTCAAGTATGTGTATCTTTCCCGAATGACTCCCTCATAAGGAAAAATAACTTCAAGAATGTGCAAAGGAGTTTCAAAGTAATCACGTGATAAACATAAGCCTCAAGAAGTGACTCAAAAGCACTAGTCCACTACATATGCTCACCTTACTCACTTTCACCAATCCTTCCTAATTCATGTTCCCTCACAAGAAAGAAAGTCCCAAAATCACTATATTTACACTACAACATAAGGGACGAATTTTGCAAAAAAAACACTCACTCTCGCAAAAAAATTCAAGTGTTACAACATCTCGTACCATAAGCTTGCCCTTATTTTAATTCATCGCATATTCAAGAATGTTCGGTTGGAGGTCCCATAAGGACTTTTTAAGCTTGTAATGTAGGTTTAGGGAAGGGTCGGATAAGCATTTGGATACAAATGACTTCACCTTCCTTGAACACTACTCACAATTTTTCATTCTTTTGCACTTTGCTTCTTTTCAAACCCTCATAGCCTCATTTGCATCTAGTTTCCAATATAGAACCACCTTACATACCTCTTCTAATTTTATTCAAGGCTCCATAATTTATATATATACACATATTCATTTTTTTATATATATATACATATATATATATTTTTTTCTTTTGGAGCTTGAATAATTTAATACAAACACTTTGAGGCATGTGGTCCTAGACTCAATGTACAACCTTACCAATCTCCACTTTGACACCACCCCCAACTTAGGCTTTTAGCCTCATTCTCAATGTTCAAGGAGAGACGGGTTCAAGAGAGGGAATTATTTTACAAAAGAGGAAAGGTTTGTAATGAGTTGGCCAAAGAAAAGGTTTAAAAGCTCAAATTGTGTACTAGTGATATTATTTATGCATAGGTAGGCTTGAAAGGCTAGAGAGGTTTTGCAAATAAAACAAAGAATGTCTAAGATTATTCCTCCAACCAAACATACTATCATTAGCATTGAAAGACCAACTGGGCAAGTTCTAGATGATAGAAGTAAATAAAAGAATTATTTGTACAAACACTAACACTCATGGCACATGAATTAATCAAGACGGATCAATCATTTTCTACTAAGAATGACTAGAGCAATATTATTCGAACTAGTGGGAAAAGATTCACTAAAAGAGCCAAAAATTTATCACAAAAATCATTCTTCACCATACAACCTGTTGTTTTAGTTCAAAATCACAATTTCGGAGGGGTATTCTTATTTCACACTTCACATACAAGTGACTAATTTTATTAGTACCAAATAATCCAAAAGTCGCATCCTAGCAAAACAGGACTAATTCCCTTAAGAAAGTTGTCATGCCATCTATCATAGGGAAAAGTCACTCGGTTCAATTCAAAAATGTTCCTTGGGAAAGAATCATAGCATGAAGAAAACCCAAGGAAATATTATTTAAGGAAATAAGAATAAAAGAAAGCAAAACTACTACAAAGGATACTAAAATAAAAGAAACTAATACTAATAATCAACAAACTACTAAAGAAACCAAATAATGAAAGAAAAATATAAACAGACTAATCACACCAAGCTCGGCAAGAACACCTACTATACAAGTTAGCCCGGCAAGGGCACACAATATCCGCAACAGCATAATAATAAGCCCGGCAAGCGCACACAATATCCATATCAACAAAATAAGCCCGACAAGGGCACACCAATATCAAAGTATGAATAAGTATACTCCTACATACAGCCACCTCTGACTAAAAATGAAGCAGTGTCCTCACTACAAAATATCAAATGTAAAGCATAAATAGAATAAGGGTCTCCCTGAGGTCTGCATCAGACTAGCAGACTGTGGGAGGATGACAGGTCAATGCTGTGCTGGACTAGTGGTCCCATCATCATTAGTCTCCTCATCGGCATCATCATCACTAGCAGACTCTAAAATTAAGGAATACTCCTCACTATCATCTTCAGCCACCACTGGTATTTTCTTGTCTAGGTTCCCCCATTTGAAGACTGCCTTGATGCCTCTCCACATCTTGATCATAAATTTGCCCTTCTTTTTGTTCTTCTTCTTCTCTTTCTCGAAGTTCTTCTACAGGTCTACATGAGCCTTGGCCAAAGTGTCGTATGCTCCCTCCAGTCTAGTCACAGATGCTGCCATCTTCTCAATATGCTCATTTTGACTCTTTTGTGCATCCAAGTAACTCTGCATTTCGTCCCTGGAGAAGTATGAAGGCCCAGGCTGGGAGGCTGAGGGCCCACTCGGAAGCTGTGATACTAACTCCCGAATAGATGCAAGCTCGGATTTTAGTATCATGAATGGTCCCTGTGTAGCTGCCTATGAAGAGGACTCTAAAGCAACAGCAGTGGTGGTGACTTTTCTCTTCTTGCTCTTGACTACACTCCCTTCTCCTATCACTCTTAAAGGATGAAAAGGTTTATCAGCAGGTAGCCATCGATCGGTGCCACGTACATCAACCTCTGTTCTGGTGCATAGCTGTTTGATCAGTGAGGGGAACATCATCCCTGCATCCTTGTCTCGCAAGTACTCCCTCATCTCCCACAGGATATAGTACCTAACATTCACAGGAATGTTGTTTAGGAGGCAAGCAATCATCAAAGCCCTAGGGTAAGAGACATCTGAGATGTTCCCACAAGGAGACACCCGATTGCATATGATATATAGCCACATCTTTGCTTCAGTAATGAAGTCAGTCGATCTCAACCCTTTTCTCCGGTTACCCAATTTGGCTCTTAGACTAGGAGGGAAAAGTTTGGAGACAAGCCATTTCCCATTTTCACAATTATCCTTCTCTTGCACCGGCTCCATTGGATAGTTGGGAATAACAAGAGTGTCATTAATTTGTTCGATCCCAAGCCTCACCAATTTTCCCCGGATGACGACTTGTGGATTGGCAAAATCAGTGCGCTTGAGGTTGGCATAAAATTCACGCACCCACTCCTCATTAGCCTTGCAAGGGGTGGGGATGAAACATGACCATCCAGTTGAATGGAGTTGGGCATAGAAATCTGGGAGCTTTTTCGCCAAATTGTCTTCATGGATGCCCTTTTCAAGAATTATCCTCCTATTGACAAGTTCGTCCAAATATCGACGCTCGCATGCAGCTGACATGAAGCGTGATTCATCGTATGGTTCTTCAATTTCCTCCTCAATTTCGGGTTGTCGTCCGCTTGTGTTAGGGTCTATTTTAACTCGAAACACCTACAAAAAATCAAAACAAGGTGAGTCGGGTAATAGAATCATGTTAAGCAATTCAAAACACTACAATTGAGCAAAAAAAAATTAGATTGAACGGGCCCGAGAAGGCCCAGATGCAAAGCCACTAGAATTTTCACAAACTGCACAGTCTCCGCATCTGCGGATATACAGCCGCAGAAGCGGATCCGCTTTTGCGTAACAGTCACCGCATCTGCAGTTTTGAACACTCTTCGAGTTTTCGCTTTTGCGTCTTACCTACCGCAGAAGCGGTTTCGCTTCTACGAGTTATGTACCGCATATGTGGTTGCGTGATGTTCTTCAGCTGACCAGAAAATTTTTTCAACTTTTGATTCTCAACCCAATTTTTGGCATCTAATTTATACTCAAGACTTCTAAATTAGAGAAGTACATGAACTTATGATTCCATTTAGACCCATTTTGTGATGCTTAGCAAGGAAATTTCTTTTAAACATTGTGTCGAACATCTTGCAAGCAAGTTAAAATGACCTCTTGTTTGAACAAATTGGGTAATCAGAATTCCCACAATTGTGTTCATGATTTACCGCACACACAAACTTACACTCAACCAATTTTCCTCACCATATTTTTTCACAGAGATCAGAGGGTAATGGGGAACATAGCCATGGAAGGCCTTAAGCGAAGAAAAGGAAGAGAAGAGAAAACAAAGGGAGAGAGGAGTAGAAGAAAATAGCTGATTATCGTGTGAGTGTAATGGAATTTACAAGCAAAGCAATGGAGATTTTTGGAGTATTTTGGAAATGGGGGAGTTTAGGGCTGGGAGAAATAGTGCAGAGCTTACCTTAGCAAATGAGGGTCTAAGAATTTTTTTTAATCTAAAGACTTGTTCGACTTTCGCTTCTGCGGCTTTTTCGCCGCTTTTGTGGTTTCGCTTATGCGGCTATGTGACCGCTTCTGTGTATTTTGTTACTTCTGCAAGAGTGATCTGCTTATGCGTTGGCTGCATCTGCGGTACAAAATATGCAGATGTGGTTACACCAGAAAATTGAAGCCCAGTTTCTGCAGCTACTGGTTTTAGCCCTCTGGACCACTCTGACCTGCTCAAATCAACTCCAAAAAATCTAAAACTTGGCAGATTAGTCAAAAATAATATTCTAAGCTATCCTAAAAAAGAAAATTTCAAAAACAACTCAAAATTTTGAAAAAGAATGGGTTGCCTCCCACCAAGCGCCGCATTTAACGTCGTGGCACGACGCAAAATAACATTACCACTTTTCTCGCCACTTGGATGATATGAACTGGGCACCTAGCTTGGAATCAAGCTTTTGACCACGAGCGATGGGGGGTGGTAAGTCGATGATCAAGCCAATCCTTGAATTCTTCATTTTGCACTTCTTGGCTCTCATGTGAGGAATGTCATTTTGTTTTTTTGCTTCCTCAAACTGTAAAATGTATGATTGTTGCCTTTCTTCCTTGCAATCCCTCATTGACTCGTGTAGTTCAATTTCCATATCACAACACAATTCCAATGTTGAAATCTTGGAGTGTGACTTCAAACCTTCACTTCTCAATTTTTCTTGGATTTTGACATCCTCTTTTTCCCCCGAACTAGAGTCAATCCCAACCAAATGTTCATTTACACTGGTTGACACTAATTCCATTTTTTTCTCGGCATCATTAACACTCGTGGAATCGGTTGGCGGATGTTCAATTCTTGAATTCTCAAAGTAGAGCTCACTTTCTTCCTCGAAATTTGACTCTTCTTGGCTTCCTTCCAAACTCTCAAGTTGGTGGGCATAGTGAGCCTCAACCAATATTTGCATTTGATCCTCCAAGGTGCGGATATGTTCATCATTGTAACTCAAGCCTTGTTTCAAGTCCTCGAGTGCAAAGTTGTGCTTCTCCTCATTTTCAAGAATGGTTGCCAACATGAGCATCATTTTCTCATTTTGAGCATTTGAGAGTTCTTCTTGGTTTTGATCAAGTGCCAAGTAAGGATTTTCAACTTCAATCTCCAAGGAAGGTTCTTGGCTATCATTCACTTCCGAGGCTTTTTGAACCCTTAAGGCTTCGATCATTTCATCCATTTGTAAGTCCAACCTTTCAAGTGCCAAGTCATTTTGAATACTATTCTCCAAAAGTTCCTCCAAGGCATTTTGCTCCTTGTTTCCTTCTTTAAGTAGACACTCCAACATGAGCTTGAACTCGCCATTTTGGCCATGCTCAACTTCTTCCATTTCCATAGCCCTATAATTCTCATCACAAAAAGTAGAATCATCATAGTAGGGGCTTGGGGAAGGGAAGGACAAATAAGCACAATTATCCCAATAACCATTTTGAAAACCACACTTATCACAAATACTCCACTCATGGGTTTGAAATTGTGCGCACAATCTACCCCCGGGAGAATTTAAATAATTTTGCCACGAGTGTGGTCCTCCACAATAAGGACAAGGGTCATTAAAGTATGAACAACTACCATCCGACCAATTTTCATTATACGATGCCATTTTTTTAAAAATATGAAAATAAACAAGAAATACACAAGAAAAATAGACCAAGGTAAGAAAAATAATTACACAAATATTCACAAGTTTGGACCAAAGCACTTTCGCTTATTTCTCAAACAACCTAAATTACGCCAAATTGATCCCTGGCAACGGCGCCAATTTTTATGACGTCCAAATACACTACTAAAAAGTAATAGACACAGTCGCATGCAATATAATTTATCCAACTATGAGTCAGGGTCGAATCCCACAGGGAACAATGTGTAGGCGATTAGGAATGTAAGAAAATTATCGCTTATCGCGCAATGCCAAACACTAAGAATTTTGGTTTGAAAATGTTTATACCTAAATACGAAAATGTAAACTAACCTAGAAAGCGAGTAAAATGATCAATTGCTACAAGTATGGTTACATCGGGAATTACACTCAAGTAACGATCCAATGTATTTCATGATTTTACAAATATGAGAGAGTTTATGTTAATTAGCCACAGATAATAATTCTTAATTAGCTTCTTCCGAAGACTAACAAGACTTCCTAATTGAATTATCCCTAAAACAATTANCATTAAAGAACAAGAATAATTAAAGTAACAATAACTCACTTCATAAATATATAAAAATCATTCAATACATAAGCACAACAAAGTATTTAATCCACACTTTAAATATGAGTATTTCCATAAAAAAGATTTAAGTGTTGGAAATAAATACTACACACTTAGATGTATAATACAAAGCAAGGAAATGAAGAAATAAACATAAATGGCTAAGAAAATCTTAACCACAAGCTTCAATCTTCAAGACCCAAGTATGTGTGTGCAAAACCCTAGCTTCCAAAAATGTTCTCTCTAGTTCTATGAACTGAAAATAAGCAAAAGATATCCCAAAGAACCTGTTTGGACGATTATAAAAATGGTTTGGGATGAGAACTTGTGAAATGTCAATTCTGCCCAGGTCTGATGCTCGACTTCCGCACCTGCGGAAGAATAATTGTAGGTGCGGCTCCGTATAAGCGGAACTCCCAGCGCAGAAGCGGAACTGTATAATTGTGCTGTCACCGCAGATGCGGTTCTCCAGGCGCAGGCACCATCGCAGAGGTGAAAACCAACAACAGATGCGGTTGCTGAGAATTTATCAATTTCCGCAAAAGATGTTCTTTCCTCGCAGAAGTAAAAGGACATAAAAGCTAAGGAAAAGAGGCTAGATTGAGTGGTAAAATCACCACTCATCAACCAGCATATGGGGTCGGTTGTGCTGATACTACACTCTGCACTATGTGCAGATCTTTGAGTGGCAGCATTTGGACTGTAGCTTTGGGTGGCTTCCTTCAGTCCAATCAGAGATCCCGAGGTAGTCCTGTAGGCGTCCGCATGCCCGGCGTTCTCTTCTATCTTTATATGTATTCTGTTTCCATTTACTTTAGAAACAGATTGTACCTTTCTTTCCAGACTTTTGTATGTAGTATTCGTAGTTGGTCTGTGATACTGTGACACCAGATTCCGAGTAGAGGAGTATGTTGGTATTTTCGTACTGGTTTTTGGCTAAGTTATCAGATTATGTCTTCTGCATGTATTAATTTATCATTAATATTTTATTGTTGAGTGAATGTTGTTTTAAATTGCTAAAAAGGACTAATAAAAGGGTTAATGATTCTATAATACGCGGCTTGCCTAGCTTTCACAAGTAGGCACCATCACGATTCCCGAAGGTAGGAAATTAGGGTTGTATGAAGTTGTTATCAGAGGTCTAGGTTACATGGGTCTCACAGTTCATAGACAAGCTTAATAGAGTCAGGGATAGGTATGGAGACGTCTGTATTTATCCCCCAAAGGCTACAGAGTTAGGAAAAATTTCACATCTATTCTTTACTGTCTTGCGGTTTGGTTTCTTAATGCTTTTTGAATTTCTATTATGTTCTTTCACAGATGCCAAGAACGCGCGCTTCCCCATCTGCTGACCAGCAACTCGAGCAGCTCCTACGAGGGGTAGAGGGCGAGGCCGTGCTAGAGGTCGAGGTAGGGGCAGAGCTCAGCCCAGAGCAGCAACACCAGCGGCGGAGCCTCAGGTTGACTTTGATGATGAGGTTTTGGCCAAGACAGTTCTGGTGGGCCCAGCTCAGGTCCCAAAGGGGTTTATTGCTACCCCGGTAATCCAGGATACTCTGGTTTGTCTAGTGGGACTTATGGAGAATGTAACCCAGGCAGGCTTGCTTCCTGTAACACCAGCCGTCTCTCAAGCTGAAGGAGAAGCCCATACTCCTACTACTCGCACTCCGGAGCAGATGGCTCCCCAGTTTCAGACTCCAACAGCTCAGCCAGTTGGAGCAGTTCAGTCGGGTGTGGTAGCCCAGACCAGTGATGGAGCAGCTATGTCTGCCAATGCTTTGTGAAGATTGGACAGGTTCACCAAGCTCTTCATACTACTTTCTGCGGTGCATCTTCTGAGTATCCCTAGGATTATCTAGATAGCTGTCATGAGGTTCTCAGGAACATGGGGATAGTGGAGACCAATGGGGTCTATTTTGCTACTTTTCACTTATCTGGATCCACCAAGACTTTGTGGAGGGATTATTGCTTGGCTAGGCTAGTCGGATCACCAGCATTGGCTTGAGAGCAGTTTACTTAGCTATTTCTAGAGAAGTTTCTCCTTATAACTCAGAGAGAGGCCTATCAGATGCAGTTTGAGTGTCTCCAGTGGGGTTCTATGACCATTACTCGGTATGAGACCCGATTTATTGACTTGGCTCGTCATTCTCTTATCATACTTCCCACCAAGAGAGAGAGGGTGAGGAGGTTCATTGAGGGGCTTATTCAGCCGATTCGACTTCAGATGGCTAGGGAGACAGGGAGTGAGATTTCTTTCCATGAGGCAGCCAATGTGGCTAGGAGATTAGAGATGGTTTTATCACAGGGAGGTAGTTATGTGTCGGACAAGAGGCCTCGTCATTCAGGCAGATTTAGTGGCGCCTCGTCTGGAGGGAGGGATTCGTATGGTAGAGGCCATCCTCCTAGGCCTTTTCAGTCAGCATTTTAGGTTTATCACGGTACTTTAGGTGGTCGTAGTTTTCATATGCAGTATTCTTATCAGCGGTCCTACAGTGCACCACTAGCTCCCATCAGTGCACCGTCACTTTAGAGTTTTCGAGGTGATAATTCAGGTCACCAGGGTCAGTCTCAATTTCCTCAACCGCAACACTCAGGTGGATGCTTTAAATGTGGTGAGTATGGTCATATCTGTAGGCTTATCCGAGATTTGTGGGTACTCCGTCGCAGCAACAGGGTTCCGTGATATGGTTCAGACACTAGGTGTTCTGCCGCCCGCTCTACCAGCTAGTGGTAGGGGTATAGGTGCTAGAGGTAGAGGTCAGGCAGCTATAGGTAGAGGCCAGCCTGTAGCAGGCCATCCCAGAGATGTAGTTTAGGGTGGTGGGGCCCAGCCTCGATGTTATGCTCTACCAGCCAGGCCTGAGACTGAGGCTTCCGATATAGTTATCACAGGCACTGTTCTGGTTTGTAGCAGAGATGCTTTTTATTTGATCTAGGATCTACATACTCCTATGTGTCATCTTATTTTGCACTGTATCTGGTCATGCCTAGTGATTCCTTGAGTGCTCTTGTTTATGTGTCTACACTGGTAGGTGATTCTATTATGGTAGATCGAGTCCATGGACTGGTTATAACCTACCACGCTATCTTGGACTGTCATGCCAAGACTGTAACCTTAGCCTTAGCCTTACCAGGTTTACCTCGTATAGAGTGGATAGGGACTCTTGGTCATTCTACCCGTAGTGTCATCTCTTATGTGAAGGCTTGGCTTATGGTCGAGAAGGGGTGTTTGTCCTATTTAGCATATGTTCATGATTCTAGCACTGAGGTTCCTTCTATTGATTCTGTGCCTGTTGTTCGTGATTTCCCTAAGGTGTTTTCTTCAGACCTGCCACGTATGCCACCGGAGAGGGATATTTACTTCTGCATTGATGTGGCTCTGGGCATCCAGCCCATTTCTATCCCGCCGTATCCTATGGCCCTGCCTGAGTTGAAAAAATTGAAGGAGCAGTTGCAAGATTTGCTTGAAAAAGGTTTCATTATACCTATTATTTTGCCTTGGGGTTGTTTGTTAAGAAGAAGGATGTATTTATGAGAATGTGCATTGATTACCGGCAATTGAACAAGGTTACAATCAAGAATAAGTATCCATTTCTGAGGATTGATGATTTGTTTGATCAGCTTCAAGGTGCCAAGGTATTTTCAAAGATTGAATTGAGATCTGGCTACCATCAGTTGAGAATTAGGGCATCTGATATCCCTAAGACAGCTTTCCGCACTCCGTACGGGCATTATGATTTGGTGATATCATTCGGGTTGACAAATGCCTCAGCAGCTTTTATGGATTTGATGAACCGAGTGTTCAGGCGTTACTTGGATTCGTTCGTGATAGTCTTCATTGATAACATTTTGATCTATTCCCGCAGTCGGGAAGAGCACGAGCAGCTTCTTAGAGTGGTTCTTCAGACTCTGAGGGATAGTCAGTTGTATGCCAAGTTTTTGAAGTGTGAGTTATGGTTGAGTTCAACTGCATTCTTAGGTCATTTTGTATCAGCAGAGGGTATTCAGGTTGACCCAAAGAAGATTGAGGCAGTCAAGAACTGGCGTAGACCAGCATCAGCTACAGAGATCCGGAGTTTCTTGGGGTTGGCGAGCTATTATCGTCGGTTTGTGGAGAGGTTTTTATCTATTGCATCCCCGATGACCATGTTAACCTAGAAGGGTGCCCAGTTTAGGTGGTAAGATGAGTGTGAGGCGAGCTTTTAGAATCTCAAGACAGCTTTGACTACGGCATCGGTGTTGGTTTTGCCCAAAGGTTCAGGGCCATATACAGTTTATTGTGATGCATCTCGTATTGGACTTGGTGCGGTGTTGATGCAGGATGGCAATGTCATTGCCTATGCTTCACGGCAGTTGAAGATTCACGAAAAGAACTATCTGGTCCATGATTTGGAGTTAGGAGCCATTGTTCACGTATTGAAGATTTGGATGCACTCTCTGTATGGCATGGCATGTAAGGTGTTCACGGACCACAAGAGTTTGCAGTATTTGTTCAAGCAGAAGGAGCAAAACTTGAGGCAGAGAAGGTGGTTAGAGCTGTTGAAAGACTATGATATCACCATCTTATATCATCCGGGGAAGGCCAATGTGGTGGCTGATGCTTTGAGCATTAAGTCAGCCAGTATGGGCAGTCTTGCTTATATTTCGGTCTTGAGAGGCTGATTGCTTTGGATGTTCAAGCTTTGGCCAATAAGTTTGTGAGGTTAGATGTTTCTGAGCCCAACCGCATGTTAGCTTGCACAGTCACTCGTTCTTCCTTATTGGAGCGTATCCGAGATCGGCAGTATAATGATCTGTGTGTCCTTAAAGACACGGTGCAGCACGAAGGTTCTAAGCAGGTTACCTTAGGAGATGATAGAGTTTTGAGATTGCAGGGTCGAGTTTGTGTGCCTAATGTGGATGGGCTTCAAGAGTTGATTTTAGAAGAGGCTCATAGCTCCCGATACTCTATTCATCCGAGCACTGTGAAAATGTATCAGGATTTGCGGCAGTATTATTGGTGGAGAAGAATGAAAAAGGATATTGTTGCATATGTGGCTCGGTGTTTGAATTATCAGCAGGTTAAGTACGAACATCATAGGCCTGGTGGTTTGTTCCAGAAGATTGAGATTCCTGAGTGGAAGTGGGAGCATACCACTATGGACTTCATTGTTGGACTCCCACAGACTTAGAGGAAGTTTGGTGCGGTGTGGGTTATTGTTGATAGGCTGACCAAGTCAGCATATTTCATTCCTATGGCAGTCTCCAATTCTTCAAAGAGGGTTATATGAGATCTATATCCTAGAGGTTATTCGTCTTCATGATGAGCTCATGTCTATCATTTCCGATTGAGGTACGTAGTTTACCTCACATTTCTGGAGAGCAGTTCAGCGAGAGTTAGGCATACGGGTTGAGCTGAGCATAGGTTTCATCCTCAAACGGACTGGCAATCCGAGCAGACCATTCAGATTTTGGAGGATATGCTTCGAGCTTGTGTCATTGACTTTGGAGGCTCGTGGGGTCAGTTTTTGCCTATAGCGGAGTTTGCCTACAACAACAGCTACCAGTCGAGTATCCATATGGCTCCTTATGAGGCTTTGTATGGTAGGCGGTATCGGTCGCCGGTCGGATGGTTTAAGCCAGGAGAGGCTCGGTTGTTGGGTACAGATCTGGTTCAGGATGCCTTGGACAAGGTCAGAATTATTCAGGATAGGCTTCGTACAGCTCAGTCTAGGAAAAAGAGATATGCCGACTGTAAGGTTTGTGATTTGGCCTTATGGTCGGTAAGCGTGTATTGGTTCGAGTGTCGCCTATGAATGGCGTGATGAGATTTGAGAAGAAGGGCAAGCTTAGCTCTAGGTTTATTAGCCCGTTTGAGATTCTTGATTGAGTGGGAGAGGTGGCTTACCGACTTGCGTTGCCGTCAAGCTTATCAGTCGTGCATCAAGGGTTTCATGTGTCCATGCTTCGAAAGTATTACGGTGATCCATCCTATGTATTAGATTTCAGCATTGTCCAGTTGGACAATGACTTGTCTTATGAGGAGGAGTTGGTAGCTATTCTAGACTGGCAGGTTCGTCAGTTGAGATCGAACAGTTTTCCTTCTGTTCGTGTTTAGTGAAGAGGTCACCTTTCTGAGGCATCGACCTAGGAGTCCGAGTTCTATATGCGGAGCCATTATCCCCATTTTTTCTCCAACTCAGGTACATTCTTCTTATGTCCGTTCGAGGACGAACGGTTGTTTTACAGGTGGAGAATGTGATAACCCAAAAGGTCATCACTTGTTTTAGAAATAAATTCTAATTTCTGAGGCCATAAAAAACTCTTTCAGCATTACCTCAATTTGCGTGCGCATTCTGGGCGCATAGTCAGAAAGCCATTTTGTAAAAATCTATGAAAAATAATGAATTTTAACTTAAAATGAATTTAAGTTGACTTCGGTCAAGATTTTGGGTAAACGAACCCGGACCCATTATTTAACGATCCCAGAGGGTCCGTAGGAAAATATGGGACTTGGGCTTATGGTCGGAATCAAATTCCGAGGTCCTAAGCTCGAGAAATGAATTTTTATAGAAAATTGTTTTCTGGAATTAGTTATGAGTTTTGGAAATGAAATGTGCTTAGACTTAGATGGTATCGGGCCCGTATTATGGTTCTGGAGCACGTTTAAGTCTTATATGTGGTTTAAGTCGATTCTGTGAAATCTAGTAAAAACCGGACTTGAAATGATGTGAATCGGACAATATTTGAGAAAAATGGAAAATTTGAAGTTCTTATGTGATTTCATGATTTTGATGTAAAATTCATAGTTTTTATGTTAATTTAGTGATTTGAATGCACGAGTAAGTCCGTAGGGTATTTTTGAAGTAGTGTACATGTTTGGTTTGGATCCCCGAGGGCTAGGATGAGTTTTGGATAGGTCTCGGGAGGTTTTTGAACTTATGAAAAATTGCAGGTTTTGATGTCTCAGTGCACAGAGGTTTTGTTCTTTGCGTTCGCGTGGTCCCACTTGCGAATGCATAAGGCAACTTCCTCAGGTGCCAGTTTCTTATTCGTGAAAGCAGAGCCTAAGACGCAAACGCGAGGCTGTGGGGGGTTATAACCCTGCGTGAACGCGTCCAGGCATTTGTGAATGTGTAAGGCAGCCTGAGGGGGGAGGGCCTCACATTTGTTCTACGCGAACGTAGCCACTAGCCTGCGAACACGAAGGCTCGAGGATTCAAAGCTCCACGAACGTGAGCCTAAGATCACGAACGCAAAGGTCACCTAGGTCTGACTCATCGCGAACGTGACAGGCCTATCGCGAACACGATGAACGCCTGCCCAGGGATTTTTAAATAGTAGCAGAACATACGGGATTTCACCAAAATTTCATAACTTCTTCTTCCAAACTCTAAATTGGGCAATTTTTGAAAAAGAACTTCACCACAAATTCATAGGTATGTAATCTTAAACTCATTTTCTTCAATTTCCATTAACACCTATTAGATTTATAGGCCTAAATCATGTTCTTAAGGGTAGAAAATTAGGGATTTGTGTAGAGCTAGGGCTTTTTGCATAATTGGGATTTAGACCTCGTTTTGGGGTCAGATTTTGGAACTAATAACATATTCGGGCTCGTGGGTGAATGGGTGATCGGGTTTTGGTCCGAACCTCTTATTTTGACCATGCGAGCCCAGGGTCGATTTATGACTTTTGGGGAAGAATGATAGGAAATCTATAATTAAGAATTGGAATTGGATTGTTTAGCGTTTATTGATGTTATTAAGTCGATTATGTCTACATACAATTGATTTGGAGCAAAATTCAAAAGGAAAAGCGGTGTTTGAGGCTTGAGTTGGCCGTGGAAATTCGAGGTAAGTGTTTGGTCTAACCTTAGCTTGAGGGATTAGGAGTTCTGTCATATTTGCTACGTGTTACTATTAAGTATGACGTATATGTATGGTGACGAGTATCTATACGTCGGTGTCAAGCATGACTGTGAGTTCTAAAGTGAAATTGTTGTGTTCTTAGTAGCTGCTACAAATACCTAAGTTGTTGATTCTCTGTGTTAAGTAAGGATTATGTTTATTTTCGTGGAGATTACTTATGATTGAGTATTGGTGCTAGTTGAGATAGTTAGATGTTGGAACAAGTTTGGTTATAGCTGATGGTTCCCTTGTCGGGACGTATTTACTTACACTGTCGATTCCCTTGTCGGGATAATGTTGTTTCTTATTGGTCCCTTGCCGGGACTCTTGTTGTGATTGGTGTTGAATTGTATATATGGTCAGGTTGCACGCCAAAATAATATTATATTTGGATCGGGTTGCACACTACAATAATATTATGTCTCGGGTTGCACGCCGCAATAATGATATAAATGGATCGGGTTGCACGCCGCAATTATAATATAATTGGATCGGGTTGCACGCCACATCAATGATAAATGATATGGATCGGGTTGCACGCCGCAACAGTGTTATTATTGTTTTGCTGTAAATTCTTAATTGTCCTCATGCCTTTCTTTTAATTTACTGTTAGTATAGATATTCCCCCGCAGCATGTACCCCATCCCATCTGTCCTTGTTTATTTCTGTTTTATTTTCCGGTGCATATTATATACTGCACAGGTTTATTTGGAGTCTGGTCCTAGCTCGTCACTACTTCGCCAGGGTTAGGCCAGGCACTTACCAACACGGGGTCGGTTATGTTGATACTACACTATGCACTATGTGCAGATCCCGGAGCGGCAGCATTTGGACCGTAGCTTTGGGTGGCTGCCTTCAGTCCAGTCAGAGATCCCGAGGTTGTCCTGCAGGCATCCGCAGGCTCGGCATTCTCTTTGATCTTTATATGTATTCTGTTTTCATTTACTTTAGAGACAGATTGTACCTTTATTTCCAGACATTTGTATGTAGTATTCGTAGTTGGTTTGTGATATTGTGACACCGGATTCCGGGTAAAGGAGTATGTTGGTATTGTCGTACTGGTTTTTGGCTAAGTTATCAGATTACGTCTTTCGCAGTATTTATTTATCGTTAATATTTCACTGTTGAGTGCATGTTCTTTTAGATTGTTAAAAAGGGCTAATAAATGGGTTAGTGATTTTATAATATGCGGCTTGCCTAGCTTTCACGATTAGGCGCCATCACGACTCCCGAGGGTGAAAAATTCGGGTCGTGACAAGTAGGATAGTTGTAATTGAATCTAATGGATTATTATATGCAGCGGAAGCAATCCCAGGCCCAGTATTAAAATCACATGTAATCTAGACAACTAGTATATACGGGGTTTCACGGGTTACCTCTTGAAGCGTGAACATACCTTTTCTATCACGTGAGCCTTCAATTCCATAACTTTTCAATGGAATCTCCATCACCTGCACAATAGTGATCCTCGAATGTTCCACGATCTTCTACTGTGTTACCCAAATAATACCCGAAAATAGTAATTTCGTGTGGGTGAAATTTTCTAGGAAAAAGGGCTAAAAAAATTTTGCACCATTATTACTCCCTCTTGGTGGAAAAACCTTATGTATTTATAGCACAAGTTTTAAGGGTTAAAACTCTTTTCCAAAACCTGTTAGGTTTTCCTTTCCACCAGAAAAAAAATTCTTTTATTTCCTATTATTTAGGTACAACAGGGACCACAGAATTTAATTAACAAGGCTCCAATAATGGTATTAGTTTCTAATTTTTTAAATTAATATCTACCATAATTAATTACGAATTATTCCACTCAAAATTCGTAATTGCACTCCTTATTCAATTTCGAAATTCATCCATTAAATCGTATTTAACTCCCCATGTTAAGATTCAGATACTAATAAATTAAATTAAATTACTAACGATTTAATTTATTGATTATTTCCTTTAGACTTTCGCTTAACTTATTTCATGTGTCGGATACAAAATCCACCGGCCAAGTTTACACATGAAAACTTATANTTTATCCAATGTACATCATTATTGTCCAATTTACCCGGCATATTGACCCACGAAAGAATCTCGCCTTTTAATAAATCAAAACAATAATAATATACACAACTTATAATAATTATATCAAGATTAAGAGTATAAGTACATTTAATGGCTATATAGTTTATTTAATTAAGTCAGTATAAAATACTTATCTCTATTTGGTCTGTTCAATACATACAAAATGTACTAGCACAAGAAGTTGGAATTAAACCATTCCCATAATCAAGATAAATTATATTTAATCTTGTGCTACAATCATTCCTGATGGTTTGTCCAAATCCATCATTAGATTGTGAACTCAAACTTCATACTTAAAAGAACCGATGATTTAATCTTCCTTGTATAAGCTAAACTCTATATACTAAATCATCTACTATATAAGTAAAGGACACAGACTAATATATGATCTATTTAAAACTTTATTAAAATTGAACGAACAATTATATCATAATAAATACTATATCTGTAATGACCCGACCGGTCTTTTTGAGCCCTAGCGTGTCGTTCAGCAGTCTGAGGCCATGAGCAACTTTATTTCAGGTGATATGACTTGTACGCTTGTTCGGAATTGAATTTCGGGAAATTCGAAGTTGATTCGAAAAGAGAATTCTCATTTCAGAAGTTTAAAGTTGTAAGAATTAACTAAGGTTGGATTTTTAAGTAAACGACCTCAAAATCGGGATCTGAAAGTTTCAGCGAGTTCGTATGATGATTTCGAACTTGGGCGTATGCCCGGTTCGGGTTTTGGATAACCTGGGAGTGTTTTGGCGCCTATTGTGGAAGTTAGCATTTTTGAAGAAATTTCATAAGTTTGGCTTGAAGTGCATTTTAGTGTTATCGATGTCCGTTTGGGATTCCGAGTCTATGAATAGCTCCGTGTGATGATTCTGGAGTTGGGAGCACGATCGGAAGTGAATTCGGAGGTCCGTAGGTCATTTTGGAGTCATTTGGCTAAAGATAGAAATTTGAAGACTTTTGAGAAGTTTGATTGGAAGTGGACTTTTTGATATCGGGGTCGGAATCCGATTATGGAAGTTGGAGTAGGTCAGTGATGTTGAATATGACTTATGTGCAAAATTTGAAGTCAATTGGACGTGATTTTATAGGTTTAAACATCGAAAGTAGAAGTTTGAAATTCTAAAGTTCATAAAGCGTGGATTGGAGGTCGATTCATGGTTTTAGCGTTGTTTGATTTTATTTGAGACCTCGAGCAAGTCCAGAATGTATTTTGGGACTAGTTGGTATGATTGGTTGGAGTCCCGAGGGCCTCGGGTGGATTCCGGGTGGTTAACGGATCGAATTTGGAAATTTTGAGAAGGCTAAAGGATTGCTGCTTCTGTCATAACCGCATATGCGGTTCTTGGACCGTAGATGCGGTTCTCCTATTGTAGAAACGGACCAGGGTGGCCCGGGCCAGGAACTGCAGATGCAGCTCCCAAGCCGCAGAAGCGGTTCCGCAGATGCGATCCCAGCCCATTCGCCCTTTTTTCGCAGATGCGGCCCCTTCTTCCCAAATGCGGGACCGCAGATACGGTCCCCTGACCGTAGATATGGAAATCACTAGGCAGTGAGGTTCATTAAATACGGGCTCAAACTCATTTTTGCTCAATTGCACTCACATCTTGGGCGATTTTGGATCTCTTGGAGAGGTGGTTCCGTCATTCGTCATGAGGTAAGTAAGTTATGCTAGCTTTGAGTTAAATACAAGGTTTATATATGGATGTAGACATGGAAATTTGTAAAAAACGTGGGGTTTGAGGGAAAACCTAGAAAATCTATATTCCTGGAATTTGACCTCGATTTTGGGTATGGAACTAAGAGAAAATTATATATTTGAATTCGTGAAGCTATGGCTAAACTAATCTTCGAAAATTTAGGAAATTCGGGCACGTGGGCTTGAGGGCATTTTTGTTAACTTTTCAATCGGGGTTAGGAATTGCTATAAATTATATTGTAATGAATAATTGAGCATATATTAATGGATTTGCGTAATCATTGGCTAGTTTTGGAGCGTTGTGCATCAATTAGAGTCTTCGGAAGGGCGTGGAATGCCGGTTATGGATCTTCAGAGCGAGGTGAATCTCCTTTGTAACCTTGTAAGAGGGAATTATCCCCATATGTGAATTAATTGGATATTTGCTCCTATTTATGGGGGGCTACATACGCACGAGGTGATGAGATTTCGTGCGTAGCTACTATTATGTTATTGCCCGGGTAGTTAGGACCCAAAAACATGCTACACTTGGATTATTTGTGAACCTATTGACAGCTTGAATTGCTTAAATCACATCGAATTAGTAAATAAATTTCTAAACAGATAAAACTTCATTTTTCTTAAATGGTTAAGAGAGGATTGGTTTTCATTGGATAATTGCTCCGTGTGGACTTCTTGATTGACTGTCTGTGTGTTTATTTTTGGCAATGGGATGAACACCTCGGTAGTTTAAATAGATGCATCTATGACCCGCGCCATTCGACCCTCGGCAGTTCACAGTTTATTTTGTGTTGAAGCGAGCCGTACGCCTCGGCATGATTTTCCATGCTTGTATTGCTTGGCTTAAAACTTATTGAAGTTGTTACAGCCTATTCTCGGCTTGAGAATAATTGTATAAATGATGAAAAGAAGTTTGGAAATTTCCTATAAAAGGAAGAGTTGTTCATTTGCTTCAACCTATCGTAATATATCATGTTTATAAAAAAATCCACGATTTAACATATTATTGATATATCATTATTGGACCACTAGTAAGTGTCGAAGTCGACTATCTCGTCTCTACTTCTTCGATATTAGACGAGATACTCATTGAGTACACGTTATTTTCGTACTCATACTACACTTATGTGCATTTTTGTTTGCACAGGTATATGTCACTTTAGTGGCCTACTGGCCGTAGCAGCATGGTTGATATAGAGACTTAGGCGAGTTGCATTTCTCGAGGTGACCCGCAGCCAGCAGAGTCTCTTTCAGCTATCTATATTTATTTTCTGTCCAATATTGTATTCCGGATAGTTGTTGTATTATATTATTTCTTAGAAATTGCTCATGCACTTGTGACACCGGGTTCTAGGATGGTTATAGGATTGTTAAATACTAAGTTTGTTAAGGACTTCATGGTTATTTCTGTAAAGTTCATTATTTATTATTTCATGTATAAAGGAAAATGATTTCAGTAAGTACTAAAATTGGAATTTAATTAAGCATTTTGGTTGGCTTGCCTGACAGCGGCATCCGGTGCCACCACGATCCTTTAGTGGATTTTGGGTCGTGACAACATGGTATCAGAGAACTAGGTTGCTAGGGTCTCACGAGTCATGATCAAGTCTAGTAGAGTCTTGCGGATCGGTACGGAGACGTCTTTACTTATCCTCGGGAGGCTGTAGGACTTTTAGGAGTACTTCCCTTCTTGATTCCTTATCGTGTGATTTGATCCTTAGAGGCGTATGCCTTTAATTCATTCCTACTCAATCTTACGCGATGCGTACTGCTTGTTACAAATCGAGAATTGAACAACTGTAATGGTACTACAGATGTGGCGCGGGATGTTTCTCCTGATATAGCTGATCGGATTATTATCGTCGCTTTGTAGAAGGATATTTTATTGTTTCAGCCCAATAGCGGTACTTCTGAGGGATCTGAGGCTAGGCACAAGTTTCCATGATATTTATGAACGATTGTTCCGCAGTAGTGATATGATAGTAGGATGTTTGCCCACGTGTCTGGGCAGTGAATGACTTGAAGGGAGGTTTACTCAGTGCATAATCTAGAGATTCAGTATTTTATTTTTGGCAGGGGAAAGCCAATCGGATTAAGAACGTGCAGATTCGAGATGGTAGAGTGATGAGGCTTGGTATTTGCAAGCGTGGTGGAGCTTTCGTCTATAAGGGGATGTCGTTTTCCTAATTGAACGTACTAAGTTTTCCAGTGTTGCGATCTTCTACAATTCGCCTTTAGGGCAAGCTTTTGTGAAATAGTATTGAAAATGCGATTGTCAAATATCGCAGGGTGTGGTAGTTCAGGGTTGAATCAGTTTTTCTAATGTCGATGGTGTGAGAAAGATGATCTTCTGAAAGGTGTAAAGTTAGCAGCAATTGTGGGTTCAAGTCCCACGAAGATAGATTTTATTTGAGGCGGTAGCTGAGCAGCAAAGGATGAGGAAAGACATGTGGGAAGTGTCAGGCGGTGGCTAAAAATTCCTAGAAGGTCGAGTATAGGAGGCCAAGGGTCGAGCAGTCGATTAAGGGGATGAGTTCCGCCAAAGTGGGAGAGTGGCGGAGTTGAATATGGGCTTTGTAGTGGGATGACCACACACCTTAAGGAGAGTTTGGAGTGATTTGAGAATATTAGTGATTGGTGATTGGGGTCTATGGATTTAATTTGAAGTATGGGCTATTATGCAGCAGGAGATTTGATATAACGGGAAGGAGCTGCTTGAATGAAGAAGGATACAACATAACTTTGAATTGGAAGAATGTTGCTGCACATTTAGTTGATGTCCATGTGATGACCCTTTGGGTCATTATCTGTTTTCTCTCTTTTCCGCGCTTCTGAGGCCTTGAAAACCTCACTTTTAATTGCCTTGATTTGCGTGCGCAATCCGGGTGTGTAGCCAAAAAGCTTAAATATGAATCCTGTGTAAACATTGATGCATTTTGATAGTAATATGATTAAAGTTGACTTTGGTCAACATTTTGGGTAAACGGACCCTGACCCGTGATTTGACGGTCCCGAAGGGTCCGTAGAAAAATATTGGACTTGGGCGTATGCCCGGAATCGAATTTCGAGGTCCCAAACCCGAGAAATAAATTTTTGTGTGAAATTATTTTCTGAAATTAATTAAGGAAAATGGAAAGGAAATTTGATCAGAAGACTAGGGTATTGGGCTCGTATTTTGGTTCTGACGCCCGAAACAAGTCTTATATGTGATTTAAGCACTTTCTGTAAAGTTTGGTTGAAAACGGACGTCATTTGACGTGTTTCGGACTTAAAATCGAAAAATTTATGTTTTATGAAAAGTTGGAAGAAATCATGTAATTTGAGGCTTGATTCTATGTATATGATGGAATTTTGGCGATTTGATCGCACAAATAAGTCCGTAGGATGTTTTTGAGGTTTTTTTGCATGTTTGGTTTGGAGCCCCGAGGGCTCGGGTGAGTTTTGGATAGGTGTCGAGTTGCATTTTTGGACTTTGGAAAAATCTGGTATCCTTCAGTTCTGCAGGCTTCACAATTGCGAAGCCAGCATTCTCAAAAGCGAACTCGCAACTCGCAATTGCGAGCTTCCCATCGCAAATGTGATCCTTCACCTGGGCAGCGATCTTCACAAATGCGAAGTAATTCATCGCAAATGCGATGCCTGCCCATGAGCCCAGCCTTCGCAAATGTGATGCCCGCCTATAGCCTCCTCCTTCGCAATTGCGCCAGTTTTTCTCGCAAATGCGAACCTTCCAATTTTCTTCAGAGTTCAAAAATGCGAACTAGTCCTCACATTTCCCAAATTTTGCAGGGTTCGCAATTCCCATATCAAAGACCTGTGATTTTTCATACTTAGACGAATTTTAACCCTCATTTCTTCATTCTTTCACCTCAAACACTCCATAGGCGATTTTCCAAAAAAAACTTTCTTTCCCAAATCATTTGTAAGTCAATTTTTTACTTAATCCCTTCAATCATTTACATCATTTATCATGTTTTCATCTTAAAATCAAGGATTTTCATAGGTGAAAATGGGGATTTTGGGTAGAACCTAGGTTTTCTTCAAATTGGGGAGTTGGACCTTAATTTGATGTCCGATTTCAAAACAAATCATAGATATGAACTCGTGGGGGAATAGGTAACCGGGTTTTGGTTCGAACTCAGGTTTTGACCACGTGGGTCCGGGGGCATTTTGGGAATTTTTGAGTAAAACATTGGGAAATTCATTTTCATGCATTCAAATTGATTCAATTAGCATTTGTTGATACATTCAAGTAATTTGTGACTAGATTCGAGCGGTTTGGTGGTGAATTCGAGGGGTAAAGCTATACTAGAGGCTTGAGTTGAGTTTGGAGCATTCGAGGTAAGTGTTTGGTCTAACTTTGGCTTGAGGGAATAGGTGTAGAGTCTTATTTTCTAATTGCTATTTGTCAAGTACCGTGTATAGGCATGGTGACGAGTATCTATACACTGGTGTTGAGCATGACCGTGAGTCCTGAATTGTTAAATTATCGAATTCTTAATTGTTGTTTATGAGGACTTGGTTGGAAATCTTTAACACTGAGCCAGTAATTGTTGAGACTGAGTATTGATTTAATTGTGTTAATTAGAAATTGAATAAGTTTGGTTATATCTGGATCTCCCTTGCCGGGATTGTTTATTATATTATCTTGTTCCCTTATCGTGATAGTTTATTATATTATCTTGTTCCCTTGCCGGGATAGTTTATTATATTATCTTGTTCCCTTGCCGGGATTATTTATGTATTGTGTTGAAAGAAATGGGATCGTGTGGTACGCCAACCACGAGATATTATGAAATGGGATCGAGTGGTACGCCTACCACGTTATATTATGAAGTGGGATCGAGTGGTATGCCTACCACGTGATATTATGCAATGGGATTGAGTGGTACGCCTACCACGTGATATTATGAAATGGGAGTGAGTGGTACGCCTACCACGTGATATTATGAAATGGGAGTGAGTGGTACGCCTACCACGTGATATTATGAAATGGGATCGAGTGGTACGCCTACCACGTGATATGAGGAAATAGGATCGTGTTTCACGCTTGCAACGAGAGGACATTGAACGAGTAAAAGTGGCTTGTTTCCCCTTATTCTAGGTTATAAGAAATCAGATGTTGTTTATTTTATTATTCCAGATATTCTGTTTTATCTGCTACCCCATAAACATGTTCCCCTCCCATTTTTAGTTGTTTACTTTCCGTTATTGTACTTGTATATATATCTGCACAGGTTTATCTGGTAGTCTAATCTAGTCTCGTCACTACTTCGTCGGGGTTAGGCTAGACACTTACCAGCACATGGGGTCGGTTGTACTGATGCTACACTCTATGCATCTTTTTGCACAGATTACAGCGCTGGAGCAGCAGCTTTTGGATAGCAGTAGGAGCGTTGGGAGCTGACTCCAGTCCAGAGATTCCGAGGTAGACTTGCAGACGTCCGCATGGCCCGGAGTATCTTCTATCTTTATTTCGTTTGTTGTCCTTGTATTGGGACAAATTGTATTTTATTCAGACTCTTGTTTTAGTATTCTATAGACGTTTTTGAGTTAGTGACTCCAGTCTTGGGTAGAGTTTGTGATTGAACTTCCGTATTTGTTTTCAGTTGTTTATATTTAAGACTTCCGCTTTATCATATTATGTTTTATTTTTATTAAATGGTCAAAAATTGCTAAATGAAGTAAATTGAGTTGGCTTGCCTAGCTCCTATTAGTAGGCGCCATCACGACTCCTGAGGTTGGGAAATCCGGGTCGTGACAAGTTGGTATCAGAGCACTATGTTACATAGGTCTCACAACTCACGGACAAACTCGGTAGAGTCTGAGGGATCGGTACGGAGACGTCTGTATTTATCCCCCAAAGGCTACGGAGTTAGGAAAAATTTCACCTTTGTTCTTTCTTGTCGTGCGATTCTGTTTCTCAAATACTGATTTTATTTCTACTCTGTTCTTTCACAGATGGCGAGAACACGTGCTTCCTGTTCTACCGCACAGCAGCCCGAGCCCCCAGTAGCAGCTCCTACGAGGGAAAGAGGGTGAAGCCGAGGCCGTGCCAGAGGCCGAGGCAGGGACAGAGCTCAGCCCCGGGCAGCAGTCCCAGAGGTGTAGCCTCACGTTGATTATGATGAGGAGGTTCCTACCCCAGAAGCTCCTGTGGGCCCAGTTCAGGTCCCAGAGGGGTTCATAGCCACCCCAGTTCTTCAGGACGCTTTGGTCAAATTGGTAGGCTTTGTGGAGAGCGTCTCTCGAGCGGGTTTGCTTCTAGTAGCACCAGCCACTTCTCAGGCTGGAGGAGGAGTTCAGACTCCTGCTACGCGTACTCCGGAGCAGGTAGCTCCCCAGGCTCAGGTTCCAGCAGTTCAGCCAGTTGTGGCAGTTCAGCCAGGTATTGTGACTCAGGCCGGCGATGGAGCGGCTATGTCCGCAGATGCTTTGTGGAGGCTTGATAGGTTCTCCAAGATCTTCACCATCACATTCAGCGGTACTTCTTCAGAGGATCCACAGGATTTCTTATTTAGCTGCCATGAGATCCTTCAGACTATGGGTATTGTAGAGACCAATGGGGTCGACTTCGCCACCTTTCGACTAGCAGGATCCGCCAAGACTTAGTGGAGGGACTATTGTTTATCCAGACCAGCAGGGTCACCATCATTGACTTGGGACCAGTTTGCAGAGTTGTTTTTGGAGAAGTTTCTCCCAGTTACTCAGCGAGAGGCTCTTCGCAGGCAGTTCGAGCGCCTCCAGCAGGGCTCTATGACAGCCACTCAGTATGAGATGCGGTTCATTGATCTAGCACCCCATGTTATTGTTATACTCCCTACCGAGAGAGAGAGGGTGCGGAGGTTTATTGGTTGATTGATTCGGTCGATCCGTCTCCAGATTGCTATGGGAACCGGGAGTGAGATTTCTTTTTAGGAGGCAGCAAATGCGGCCCGTAAAGTTGAGATGTCTCCTGCACGGGGAGGTGGTCATGGGTCTGATAAGAGGCCCCATCATGCAGGTAGATTCAGTGGTTCCTCGTCTGGAGGTAGGGATTCTTATGGTAGAGGCCATCCTCCGAGGCCCTTTCAGTCAGCCCTACAGGCCTCACATGGTACTACAGGTGGTCGTGGCTCTCAGCCGCAGCATTCTGACCAGCAGCTTTTCAGTTCACTATCAGCACCTATCAGCACACCACCACTCTGTTATTCTCAGCAGTCGAGGGCTTGTTTCATGTGTGGCGGAGGCACATTGCCAGGTATTGCCCTCGAGCTTCTAACAACTCTCAACATCAGAGTTCTCGTGCTATGATTCAGGCACCGAAGGTTCCACATTCTGCCCAGCCAGCTAGAGGCGGGGGTAGAGTTCATAGAGGTGGAGGTAGATAGGATAGAGGTGGAGCTCGGACCGCCAGAGGTAGAGGCCAACCAGCAGCCGATCGTTCCAGAGATGTGGTTCAGGGAGGTGGGGCCCAGTCCCGGTGTTATGCTCTTCTAGCCAGGCCATAGGCTGAGTCTTCAAATCTAGTCATTACAGGTACTATTCTTGTCTGTGATAGGGATGCTTCAGTGTTATTTGACCCTGGGTCTACGTATTCGTATGTGTCATCCTATTTTGCACCCTACCTGGTTATGCCTAGTGATGCTTTGGGTATTCCTGTTTATGTATCTACACCGGTGGGTGATTCTATAGTGGTCGACCGAGTTCATCGTTCCTGTGTGGTAGTTTTTGAGGGTCTTAAGACCCGTGTTGATTTATTGCTCTTAGACATAGTGGATTTCGATGTTATATTAGGGATGGATTGGTTGTCCCCGTATCATGCTATCTTGGATTGTCACACCAAGACCGTGACCTTGGCTTTGCCAGATTTTCCCCGTTTGGAGTGGAGAGGGACCCCAGGGCATACCACCCACTGTGTTATTTCATATGTGAAGGCTCGACGCATGGTTGAGAAGGGGTGTTCAGCTTGTTTAGCGTATGTTCGCGATTCTAGCGCCAGAGGTCCCTTCTATTGATTTTGTTCCTATTGTTCGAGGGTTCCCCAAGGTTTTCCCTTCAGACCTGCCGGGTATGCCGCCCGACAGGGATATTGATTTTTGTATTGATCTGGCTCCGGGCACTCAGCCCATTTCTATCCCGCCGTATCGTATGGCCTCGCCAGAGTTGAAAGAGTTAAAGGATCAGTTGTAGGATTTGCTGGAGAAGGGTTTCATTAGACCCAGTGTCTCTCATTGGGGTGCGTCGGTGTTCTTCGTGAAGAAAAAGGATGGTTCGATGAGGATGTGCATTGATTACCGATAATTGAACAAAGTGACGATTAAGAACAAGTATCCACTACCGAGGATTGAGGATTTGTTCGACCAGCTTCAGGGTGCAAAGGTCTTTTCAAAGATAGACTTGAGATTTGGCTACCATCAGCTGAGGATTAGGGTTTCGGATGTCCCTAAGACAACATTCTGCACTCGGTATGGGCATTATGAGTTCCTGGTCATGTCGTTCGGGTTGACCAATGCCCCAACAGCATTTATGGAGTTGATGAACCGAGTGTTCAGGCCTTATTTGGACTTGTGCGTGATAGTCTTTATTGATGATATTCTGGTGTACTCCCGCAGCCAGGAGGAGCACGACAAGCACCTCAGAGTGGTTCTTCAGACTCTGAAGGATAGTCAATTATATGCTAAGTTATCGAAGTGCGAGTTCTGGTTGAGTTCGATTGCATTTCTGGGTCACGTGGTATCAGCGAAGGGTATTCAGGTGGACCTGAAGAAGATTGAGGCAGTCAAGAACTGGCCTCGACCAGCATCAACTACAGAGATTCAAAGTTTCTTAGGGTTAGCAGGCTATTATCGCCGGTTCGTGGAGGGATTTTCATCTATTACGGCCCCAATTACCAGATTGACCCAGAAGGGTGCCCAGTTCAGATGGTCAGATAAGTGTGATGCGAGCTTTTAGAAGCTCAAGATAGTTCTGACTATAGCACCGGTATTATTTTTGCCCACAGATTCAGGGCCTTATATAGTCTATTGTGATGCTTCTCGTATTTGGCTTGGTGCAATATTGAAGCAGGATGGCAGAGTCATTGCCTATGCTTCGAGGAAGTTGAAGATCCACGAGAAAAATTATCCGGTTCATGATCTATAGTTGGCATCCATTGTTCATGCTTTGAAGATTTGGAGGCATTACCTATATGGTGTGGCGTGTGAGGTGTACCCTTATCACAAGAGTATTCAGTACTTGTTCAAGCAGAAGGAGTTGAATTTGAGGCAGAGGAGATGGTTGGAGTTATTGAAAGATTATGATGTTACCATTTTGTATCACCCGGGGAGAGCCAATGTGATGGCCGATGCATTGAGTAGGAAGTCCGCCAGCATGGGTAGTCTTGCTTATATTTCGGTCAGCCAGAGACCACTTGCTTTGGATATTCAGGCCCTGGCCAATCGATTTGTGAGGTTGGACATTTCTGAGCCTAGCCGAGTGTTAGCTTGCACGGTCGCTCACTCTTCATTATTGGAGTGTATCCGTGATTGGCAGTTTGATAATCCTCATTTGTGTGTCCTAAGAGACACGGTGCAGCGTGGAGGTGCCAAGAAAGTGACCTTAGATAGCGATGCTGTTTTGAGATTGCAGGGGCAATTTTGTGTGCCCAATGTCGATGGGATTCGAGGGTTGTTCTTAGCGGAGACCCATAGTTCTCGGTATTCTATTCACCTGGGCGCCGCGAAGATGTATCAGGATCTGAGGCAGCACTATTAGTGGCGCAGGATAAAGAAATATATTGTTGCATATGTGGCTCGATGTTTGAACTGTCAGTAGGTTAAGTATGAGCATAAGAGGCCTGGAGGTTTATTTCAGAGGATTGAGCTTCCCGAGTGGAAGTGGGAGAGGATTACCATGGATTTCGTTACCGGACTTCCATTGACTCGGAAGAAGTTTGATGCGATATGGTTTATTGTTGATAGGCTGACCAAGTCAGCATATTTCATTCCTGTGGCAGTCTCCAATTCTTCCGAGAGGTTAGCTAAGATTTATATCTGGGAGATTGTTCGCCTCCATGGTGTGGCGGTATCTATCATTTCGGATTGGGGTACGCAGTTTACCTCGCATTTTTGGGGTGCACTTCAGCGAGAGTTGGGCACACGGGTTGAGTTAAGTACAGCGTTTCATCCTCAAACGGACGGTCGGTCCGAGCGGACGATTCAGATTTTGGAGGATATGCTCCGGGCTTGTGTTATCGACTTTGGAGGTTCGTGGGACCAGTTCTTTCCTTTAGCAGAGTTCGTTTACAACAATAGCTACCAATCCATCATTCATATGACCCCATATGAGGCGTTGTATGGTAGGCGATGTCGGTCTCCAGTTAGATGGTTTGAGCCGGGAGAGGCTTGGTTATTGGGTACAGATTTAGTTCACGAGGCCTTAGATAAGGTTAAGATCATTCAGGACAGGCTTCGTTCAGCTCAAGCGCGGTAAAAGAGTTATGCAGATCGTAAGGTCCAGGATGTAGCTTTCATGGTTGGTGAGCGGGTCTTGCTCCGAGTGTCGCCTATGAAGGGCGTGATGAGATTTGGGAAGAAGGGCAAGCTTAGCCCAAGGTTCATCGGTCCATTTGAGATTCTCGATCGTGTGGGAGAGGTGGCTTATAGACTTGCCTTGCCGCCTAGCTTGTCAGATGTGCATCCAGTGTTTCATGTGTCCATGCTTCAGAGGTATCATGGCGATCCAGCCCATGTGTTAGATTTCAGCACTGTCCAGTTGGACAAGGATCTGTCTTATGAGGAGGAGCCGGTAGCTATTCTAGACCGGCAGGTTCAACAGTTGAGGTCGAAGGGTTTTCCTTCAGTGTGTGTTCAGTGGAGAGGTCAGCCTCCTAAGGCATCGACCTGGGAGTCCGATTCTGATATGTGGAGCCGTTATCCTTATCTTTTTCCTGACTCGGGTACTTCTTTCTTTTGTCCGTTCGAGGACGAACGGTTGTTTTAGAGGTGGAGAATGTGACGACCCAAAGGGTCATCACCTGTTTTCTCTCTTTTTTGCACTTCTGAGGCCTTGAAAACCTTACTTTTAGTCACCTCGATTTGCGTGCGCAGTTCGGGCGCGTAGCCAGAAAGCTTAAGCATGAATCCTATGTAAAAATTGATGAATTTTGATAGTAATATGATTAAAGTTGACTTTGGTCAACATTTTGGGTAAACGGACCCGGACCCGGACCTATGATTTGACGGTCCCGGAGGGTCCGTAGAAAAATATAGGACTTGGGCCCGGAATCGAATTCCGAGGTCCCAAGCCCGAGAAATGAACTTTTGTGTGAAATTATTTTTTGAAATTAATTAAGTAAAATGGAAAGGAAATATGATCAGAAGACTAGGGTATCGGGCTCGTATTTTGGTTCTAACGCCCGGTACAAGTCTTATATGTGATTTAAGCACTTTCGATAAAGTTTGGTTGAAAACGGACGTCATTTGACGTGTTTCGGACTTAAAAATGGAAAATTTGTGTTTTAAGTTGGAAGAAATCATGTGACTTGAGGCTTGATTCTATGTATATGATGTTATTTTGGCGATTTGATCGCACGAGTAAGTCCGTAGAATGTTTTTGAGGTTGTGTGCATGTTTGGTTTGGAGCCCCGAGGGCTCGGGTGAGTTTTGGATAGGTGTCGAGTTGCATTTTTGGACTTTGGAAAAATCTGGTATCCTTCAGTTCTGCAGGCTTCGCAATTGCGAAGCCAGCATTCGCAAAATCGAACTCGCAATTGCGAGCTTCCCATCGCAAATGCGATCCTTCACCTGGGCAGCAATCTTCGTAAATGCGAAGTAATTCATTGCAAATGTGATGCCTGCCCATGAGCCCAGCCTTCGCAAATGCGAAGAGTTCATTCGCAAATGTGATGCCCGCCTATAGCCTCCTTCTTCGCAATTGCGACAGTTTTTCTCACAAATGCGAACCTTCCAATTTTCTTTAGAGTTCGCAAATGCGAACTAGTCCTCGCATTTCCCAAATTTTGCAGGGTTCGCAATTCCCATATCAGAGACCTGTGATTTTTCATACTTAGACGAATGTTAACCCTCATTTCTTCATTCTTTCACCTCAAACACTCCATATGCGATTTTCCAAGAAAACTTTCTTCCCCAAATAATTTGTAAGTCAATTTTTACTTAATCCCTTCAATCATTTACATCATTTATCATGTTTTCATTTTAAAATCAAGGATTTTCATGGGTAAAAATGAGGATTTTGGGTAAATCCTAGGTTTTCTTCAAATTGGGGAGTTGGACCTCAATTTGAGGTCCATTTCAAAACAAATCATAGATATGAACTCTTGGGGGAATGGGTAACCGGGTTTTGGTTTGAACTCGAATTTTGACCACGTGGGTCCGGGGGCATTTTGGTAATTTTTGAGTAAAACTTTGGGAAATTCATTTTCATACATTCAAATTGATTCAATTAGTATTTGTTGATACATTCAAGTAATTTGTGACTAGATTCGAGTGGTTTGGTGGTGAATTCGAGGGGTAAAGGTATACTAGAGGATTGAGTTGAGTTTGGAGCATTCGAGGTAAGTGTTTGGTCTAACTTTGGCTTGAGGGAATAGGAGTAGAGTCTTATTTTCTAATTGCTATTTGTCGAGTACGGTGTATAGGCATGGTGACGAGTATCTATACATTGGTGTCGAGCATGACCGTGAGTCCTGAATTGTTAAATTATCGAATTCTTAATTGTTGTTTATGAGGACTTGGTTGGAAATCTTTAACACTGAGCCAATAATTGTTGAGATTGAGTATTGATTTAATTGTGTTAAGTAGAAATTGAATAAGTTTGGTTATATCTGGATCTCCCTTGCCGGGATTGTTTATTATATTATCTTTTTCCCTTGTCGTGATAGTTTATTATATTATCTTGTTCCCTTGCCGGGATAGTTTATTATATTATCTTGTTCCCTTGCCGGGATTATTTATGTATTGTGTTGAAATAAATGGGATCGTGTGGCACGCCAACCACGAGATATTATGAAATGGGATCGAGTGGTACGCCTACCACATTATATTATGAAATGGGATCGAGTGGTATGCCTACCACGTGATATTATGCAATGGGATTGAGTGGTACGCCTACCACGTAATATTATGAAATGGGAGCGAGTGGTACGCCTACCACGTGATATTATGAAATGGGATCGAGTGGTACGCCTACCACGTGATATGAGGA
Organism: Nicotiana glauca; assembly: GCA_026770625.1. Classification (NCBI taxonomy): domain Eukaryota; kingdom Viridiplantae; phylum Streptophyta; class Magnoliopsida; order Solanales; family Solanaceae; genus Nicotiana; species Nicotiana glauca. Next base: position 58,600 of record MU705895.1, read on the forward strand.
AATGGGATTGTGTTGTACGCCTACAACGAGAGGACATTGAACGAGTAAAAGTGGTTTGTTTCCCCTTATTCTGGGTTAGAAGAAATCAGATGTAGTTTCTTTTATTATTCCAGATATTCTGTTTTATTTGCTACCCCATAAACATGTTCCCCTCCCATTTTTAGTTGTTTACTTTCCACTATAACTTTGATGTACTTGTATTTATATCTGCACAGGTTTATCTGGTAGTCTGGTCTAGCCTCGTCACTACTTCGCCAGGGTTAGGCTAGGCACTTACCAGCACATGTGGTCGGTTGTGCTGATCCTAGACTCTGTGCATCTTTTTGCACAGATTACAGCGCCGGAGCAGCAGCTTTTGGACAGCAGTAGGAGCATTGGGAGCTGACTCCAGTCCAGAGATTCCGAGGTAGCCTTGTAAACGTCCGTATGGCCTGGAGTCTCTTCTATCTTTATTTCGTTTATTGTCCTTGTACCAGAACAAACAGTATTGTATTTTATTCAGACTCTGTTTTTAGTATTCTTTAGACGTTCATGAGTTAGTGACTCCAGTCTTGGGTAGAGTTTGTGATTGAACTTCCGCATTTGTTTTTAGTTATTTATATTAAAGACTCCCGCTTTATCATATTATGTTTTGTTTTTATTAAATGGTCGAAAATTTCTAAATGAAGTAAATTGAGTTGGCTTGCCTAGATCCTATTAGTAGGCGCCATCATGACTCCCGAGGGTGGGAAATCCGAGTCGTGACAAGTCCATGAGGGGTGAATGGACTTGTGCAGCTGGAGAGTGAGCTCGGACTCAGGATGGGTTATTGATGTCGTAGTGATTGTACCTCATGCGGCAGCGTTGGAAGATGTCGGGGAGTGATTTCTATAGGTGGGTTATTCCTGTGAGCAGGTTAGTGGTCGCGTGGTTAGCGAGGCTTCTGCGAAGAAGTCTATTGGTTATACAGTGAAGGGATCGGTCGTGCGAAGGTTTTTGATGATTCAGAGTATAAAAAGGGGGTTCCTACAGTAAGATACCAATAATTTTGTCGGTTGATTGCGCAAGGTTATGTCAATAAGAGATTAAGAATCCTGGTGAACTCCAGAGTTGTGTAATAGTGGCTTCGAGCTAAGTGGGAGAGTCCCACCATCTATGATTGGGTCGCGTGGTTAACTACTTGCGAGGTTTCTGGTTGTCAACATATTGATGGGCTATTTCAGCTACGGGAAAGGACCATAAGTGGTAAATTGAGCAAAAAAATTATTAAAGGTGTGTTATCATTGGCCATATTGGCCCATGTTCAGACTGGGGGAAGGATTCATGATTGTGCTTTGTAAAGATACGGGTTCCAAGGGAAGTGATTCTGCCAGGTGCTTCACCAAGAGGCTATTCATTTGCTAGAAGATTTGTGGAATTGATTATATTCGGGGCCAAGTCAGAACGGGTGGCTCTCAACAACGGTCCTAGCGAATTCAAAAGATAAAGTGTGATTCCTAATGATTTCGAACATATAGGTATGGTTAAGAATCAAGCTTGATAGCAGCCTATGAGAAGAGGCAGCACAGAATGTTCTATGATGTTTTGGCTTGCGATGTAGCAGTTGGGAGGTATGGATGGTTCGTGGAATTTGAGATAGCATGGTCTCGTGATTCAGGGTCATTCGGGATGAGTGCGGATGTAGTGTGTTAAGTGTTGAATGGAGTTATCATTGTTTCTATGAAAGTTAAGGATAAATTGGAAGAAGAGGGATTGGTTAGCCATAGTCGAAGTGGCATGTTGCTGGTAGTGATCAATTCTTTCAGTATGATTAAGTTATGCAGGTGATTTGTGGTAGTGCGTGTGAGGCTTGTCGACCGCCGTAATTGATGTTATTCAGAGGTATTCCACTGTTATGGCATGTTATGTGTAGGCGGATCCCGGAAGGGTTATGGTGGGTTAGACCACTACTTAGAGATTTGCATATTCTATGGTCATGAGAATTTAACTGTGTGTTGCTATGGTTCTCCTGAAGTGAGTTAAGTGGAAAGTTTTATATGATGAAGTGTTAACCTAATAGTGATTCCGAAGCTATGATAAAAAGCGTGCTCTATCGTATGTTGGCATGTTAGGTGTAGTGAGTGGCATGGAATTTGAAGTAAAGATCAAGGTAACAGTTCGGTATTGATAGGGATGTCACGAGCTCGGATGAGCAGGAACGGAGTTTCGATGTTTAAGGAAAGTTGGTATTGTCTTCAGCATCACCTGAGATCGGTGTTTTGTGAAAAAGGCTTTACATCCTAGTTAATGATTCTTGATCACTTTTCAGCGTTAGTGTGGTCGGTGGTTTGGAGGTACGACCCAGTTATTTGTTATGGTAGGTTATGGGAGTGTGTCCCACAGGAAGATTGTATAAGTGTGCCAGGTAGTCACTTGATTGATTAAAGACTTAAACCAAGTGTGAAGGTTGTGATAATATCGTTGATTTGAGAATATATGCCTGGAGGCCACTCAGTCTATTAAGTTGTGGACTGTGGAGGATTTCTCCCGTTATGATGATTGTTCTTATGCGTTATAAAAGAAAGGAGAGTTATTATGGATCTTGGAAAGGTTATTAGCCTAGTCAGTGCGACCAGAATCAGCTTGAGGCCGGTGGATGGATTCAAATGTGAATATGGATTCTATATCAGGCCAAACGTGTTCATTTCAGTAATGCGCTCCTTGTGGAGGAGTAGTCTGGGTGTTATTTTGTCATCAACAATTTCATGTAGTGATGTATTTCACCGTATGAGTTGTGAGACGACTTGGTGAATTTCTTATGTGTTAAGGTTCCGCGTAGAGATGAGGTTATATGGGCATGATGGCTCTCAAGATTCATATCGTATATCACACCTCATTTGTGCTTGAGTTTTGTAGCTTATAGTGCTATATGTTTCCTCAGGGATAGTATTATGCACTCAGCGTGCTTGTGACCGAAATTCGATATTATATTGTAATAAGCAATTTAGCTCGATATGCATCTCCTTAGGTGAGTGTTATGTGTGGATCGGGTGGCATGCCGCCATGGGTATGTTATGTGTGGATCGGGTGGCACACCGCCATAGGTATGTTATTTGGATCGGGTTGCACGCCGCAACAGTGTGATGTTGAGTATAGTTTTCTATATGCTATTTTTGTATGCCTTGCTTCCTATTTTCTAAGGAAAGTCTGTATTAGTGCGTGAGTTATGTAGTTCCTTCCATAGTTCATTTTTCTTTTGTATCGCGTTCGAATTGATAGCCTATTGGCACATTGTGGCATCATATGAGACTTTTTATTATGTTTGGGGTGGCTTATTGCCTGAGTAGTTCGTACTGGGTGAGACGAGATCATTGGATTTAGGATTAGTGCAATCTGACTATATGGAGTATATTAAGGAGCTAAGACCATTATTTGGTTCAGAATGAGGTGATGGTTCATGTCAGGAGTATAGACCTAATGATTTGTTGATTCGGAAGTCGGTTATGAATTTCTGCACATCTCTTCAGTCATGGCGGTATTGTAAGAATTAGAGCAAGACCTATGTAGGTCAGGAGGTGCAATGAGAGCATCAGATTCGTGGAATTTTGATTAATTTGATTAGAGAATGTTATTGTGGTCCAGTGAGTAAAGTGGTGCAAGTTGTGAATGCAGCTAAGGTATGCAGTCATGTTTAGGGTTGCGTGTAGTTATTGATACGGTAAGCGTATGTTGGAAACAGGTCGGGCATAGAATTTCGGATGTTGGAATTATGCTCTAAGGCTTATCTACTTGAATAAAAGGAAATATCTTCATAATTGATCAAGCTAATGTGCTCAACTGATTTGTGGTAGCACGAGAAGGTGCATGAGGTGTTAAACAGTAATTTCAGACTACTTCAGTGCAGTTCTCAGCACGTTCGAGGACGAACGTATGTTTAAGTGGGAGATAATGTAACGACCCAATCAGTCATTTTGAGCGGTAGCGCGTCGTTCAGTAGTCTGAGGCCATGAGCAGCTTCATTTCAGGTGATATGACTTGTACGCGTGTTCGGAATTGAATTTCGGGAAATTCAAAGATGATTCGGAAAGAGAATTCTCATTTTAGAAGCTTTAAGTTGTAAGAATTAACTAGGGTTGGATTTTTAAGTAAACGACATTGGAATCGGGATCTGAAGGTTCCAACGGGTTTGTATGATGATTTCGGACTTGGGCATATGCCCGATTCGGGTTTTGGATAACCCGGGAGCATTTTGGCGCCTATTGTGGAAGTTAGCATTTTTTAAGAAATTTCATAAGTTTGGCTTGAAGTGCATTTCAGTGTAATCGATGTCCGTTTGGGATTCCGGGTTTGTGATAGCTCCGTGTGGTGTTTCTGGAGTTGGAGGCGCGATCGGAAGTGAATTCGGAGGTCCGTAGGTCATTTTGGAGTCATTTGGATAAAGATACAAATTTGAAAGTTTTTTAGAAGTTTGACCGGAAGTGGACTTTTTAATATCAGGGTCGGAATCCGATTCTGGAAGTTGGTGTAGGTCCGTGATGTCGAATATGACTTGTGTGCGAAATTTGAAGTCAATTGGACGTGATTTGATAGGTTTAAATATCGAAAGTAGAAGTTTGAAATTTTAAAGTTCATAAAGCTTGGATTTGAGGTCGATTCATGGTTTTAGCGTTATTTGCTATGATTTGAGACCTCGAGCAAGTCCATAATATATTTTGGGACTGATTGGTATGATTGGTTTAGGTCTCGGGGGCCTCGGGTGGATTCCAGGTGATTAACGGATCGAATTTGGAAATTTTGATAAGGCTGAAGGATTGTTGCTTCTATCATAACCGCATCTGCGGTTCTTGGATCGTAGATTAGGTTCTCCCATCGCAGAAGCGGCCCAGGCCAGGAATCGCAGATGCGGCTCCCAAGCCGCAGAATCGGCTCCGTAGATGCGGTCCCATCCCCTTCGTCCTTTTTTCGCAGATGCGGTCCCCTGACTGCAGATGCGGAAATCGTTGGGCAGTGAGGTTCATTTAATACTGGCTCAAAGTCATTTTTGCTCAATTTCACTCACATCTTGGGCGATTTTGGAGCTCTTGGAGAGGTGGTTTCGTCATTCGTCATGAGGTAAGTAAGTTATGCTAGCTTTGAGTTAAATACAACGTTTATATATGGATTTAGACATGGAAATTTATAGAAAACTTGGGGTTTGAGGGAAAACCTAGAAAATTGATATTTCTGAAATTTGACCACGATTTTGGGTATGGAACTAAGAGAAAATTATATATTTGAGTTTGTGAAGCTATGGGTAAACTTATTCTTCAAAAATTTTGGAAATTCGGGCACGTGGGCCCGAGGGAGTTTTTGTCAATTTTTCAATCGGGGTTAGGAATTGCTATAAATTAGATTGGAATGAATAATTGAGCATATATTAATGGATTTGCATAATTATTGGCAAGTTTTGGAGCATTGTGCATCAATTAGAGTCTTCGGAAGGGCGTAGAATGCCGATTATGGATCTTCGGAGAGAGGTGAATCTCCATTCTAATCTTGTAAGAGGGAATTGTCCCCATAGGAGAATTAATTGGAAATTTGCTCCTATTTGTGGGGGCTACGTATGCACTAGGTGACGAGAGTCCGTGCATAGCTACTATTATGCTATTGTCCGGGTAGTTAGGACCCAAAAGCATAGTATACTTGAATTATTTGTGAACCTATTGATAGCTTGAATTGCTTAAATCACATCGAATTAGTAAATGAATTTCTAAACAGATAAAACTTTATTTTTCTTAAATGGTTAAAAGAGGATTTGTTTTCATTGGATGATTACTCCGTGTAGACTTCTTGTTTAACTGTCTGTGTGTTTATTTTTGGGAACGTGCCGAACGCCTCGGCCGATTAAATAGATACATCTATGGTTCGCGCCGTTCGACCCTCGGCAGTGCACAATTTATTTTCTGTTGGAGCGGGTCGTACGCCTCGGCATGATTTGCGCATGCTTGTATTGCTTGACTTGAAACTTATTTAAGTTGTTATAGCCTCTTCCCGGCTTGAGAATAATTGTATAAATGATGAAAAGAAATTTGAAAATTTCCTATAAAAGGAAGAGTTGTTCATTTGCTTCAACCTATGGAAATATATCATGTTTATAAAAAATCCACGATTTAACATATTATTGATATATCATTATTGGACCACTAGTAAGTGTCGAAGTCGACCATCTCGTCTCTACTTCTTCGAGATTAGACGAGATACTCATTGAGTACATGTTGTTTTCGTATTCATACTACACTTCTGTGCATTTTTCTTTGCACAGGTACATGTCACTCTAGTGACCTACTGGGCGTAGCAGTATGGTTGATACAGAGACTTAGGCGAGTTGCATTTCTCGAGGCGACCCGCAGCCAGCAGAGTCTCTTTCAGTTATCTGTATTTATTTTCTGTCCAATATTATATTCCGGACGGTTGTTGTATTATATTATTTCTTCAAAATTGCTCATGCACTTGTGACACCGGGTTTTGTGATGGTTATAGGATTGTTCAATATTAAGTTTGTTAAGGACTCCATGGCTTTTTTCTGCAAAGTTCATTATTTTTTATTTAATGTATAAAGGAATATGATTTCAGCAAGTACTAAAATTGAAATTTAATTAAATATTTTGATTGGCTTGCCTGACAGCGATGTCCGGCGCCACCACGACCATTTAGTGAATTTTGGATCGTGACAATATCTAAATCAAATTCATGATTAATAGTATATATCCCAAGAGAATCAAAATCAACGACTATAAAAATGCAATTGATGTCTTAAGGTTTATGTAATAAAGGTCAATTACTTTATTTTTAGTTAGAAATTAGAAAGGAACAGTTGGCATAACAAAAGGTCCTATTGCGTGCACGAGTCCTATATTATCATTACGTCCAAGACCAAGTCTGATTATGAAACTATTGTATAGTCCTTGTATATGACAGGGTAGAATGACAATGTATATCACTAAATCCGGACCATGTTTGATTATGAAGCTAGTATAGTCCTGTATGACGGTAGAAAATGACAGTTTCTTTAAAACTAGCGCACCTTGGACTATTTTATTATGTGACTAATAATTCTGTCCACCAAAAATTAAAAAGATAGAAAGGAAATCACTTAATGTTCTTTTTTTGTCTTTGATCGGACTCAAATCTTGATATGTTGTCTTTCATCCCACTTCATTGACTATTAGGCCACAAAGATTTGATTTTACTTGTGTTAGATAAAGTCTCTTATGTCCTCCCAATATGAAATTGGATATATTACTAGCTATTCACCTTGATTACCTACGTTATTCACTTTGATTACTCATGAAATTCGTCACACTAAGTAGTAGTATAGTAGTATTAATTTTCGAATTCTCCTATTGACACTGATATTTAAAGCTAACAGCTATTTCTAATATAGATATGGATAGATCAACCTCTATGGAAGATGTGGTGGGATCAAGAGAATTATGGTAATGCACATCCTATCTTCAAGAATTGTGTCATGTCTAGAAAGGAAAGAGGACAAAATCAAGCAAAAAAAAAAAGATTGGAAACTAGTCAATTATCATTGTCTCAAACTATTTCTTAATGGTTTTATGTGTTGGAATCCACTTAAGTGTGCTCCTACTCAAAAACAGATACTCAATGTTGGGGGTAAGAATGAATTGGCATGCACAACCACTTGATGGACAGACAACATATCCCACGGCCCAAATGGAGAAGAAAAGCCACAAGCTTAGATTAGCTTCCTTTCTATCTCTCTTTCATGACGGTGACGATTCAACCCAACTATTTCCCCTGTACGATAACTCTGCCCCGCTAAAACTTAAACAAATGAAAAAAGATAGCCTAAGTTTCTGTCTTTGCTAGAATTTAAACTCTATTCTCCAAGGTCTTCATTGAATTCCTTACTTTTTCGGGTAGAAATTATGGGGGGATTTGTATCTATATCCGTTTTTTGAGTTACGTTTTAATTTGTGTCCGCTTTGCAAAAAAAATTACAAGTGTACCCACTTTTTTGCGTAACTTCAGCATACGGGGCTGGAGTAGCAAAGGCAATCACGCAACACTTCGGCATTCTAGTAGACGGGCCTGAAGTAGCAAGTGTGCTAAAGTTTTAGCTTGTAATTGTTGAACTTAAGCATAGTAGCTGAAGTTTTATTCTCTATTTGCTGAAGTTTTTGTTTGTAATTGCACTAAATAAGCTGAAGTTTTTTTGTCCTGGATTCATTAGTTTTGTCACTAAGCTTTTTCAAAAACTTCAGCAGAAGATGTTAAAGTTATTTAGTACATTTATAAAAACTTTAGCACTAAATAAGTTGAAATTTAAACTTTAGCACTAAATAAGCTGAAATTTTTGTGTCCTGGAAAAGCTTTTTCAAAAACTTCAGCAGAAATGTTGGAGTTATTTAGTTTGTTTGTTTAAAAAGTGGGTACAAGTTCAAATTGAAAAAAAAAAAAAAGATGGATATAAGTTAAATGGAGACAACCAAATAGGACACTCCGTGCAATTTCTACGAAAATATGCCACAACAAGAAGCTAGCACCATAATTTGTACTATTTTTACAAGAATAAGGAAAATTATGAAATCTCATGTTCAACTAAAACAAACTCTGGTCTTACCATTGCCTGTTAGCACAACAAACAGTGGTAGGTATCCGAAATTAGTTCCTAAATAGTATAATTGAAAGAGAAGTCATAACTGGGAAACTGTTGACAATACCTAAAAGCAGGTATATAATCTTCTATATATACTTAAAAGCCAAAGACAAAAGCTTCTCGTTAAGCCAAATGGCATAACACTTGATTGCCACATGTAATATTAAGACAAAACAAACCAACTTTTTAACTAAAAAAAACTTCTCAATTTTAAATATTAAATTAATTGGTTAATGTAGAAGTTTAAATTAGTTTCAAACCTGTTATCTAGAGTAATAGATTCCACTACTTACAACTGCTAATCATGGTTTCTCCTACAAAAGGTAGTTGTTCCCACTACCTGCAGAATCTAATTTAATAATTTTAAAAATTAAAAAAGTATACGTATAATGTTTAAAAAGGTAATTTCTATCTTAAAAATTTGGCAAAATATAGTAAAAAATATATTATAAATAGAATAACCGCTTCCCTTAAATCAATATAGGGGAACACATTATACATATCAAAGGAGGAAACAGTTACATCACTTCTAAGTTTTGGGATTGAAAAAGAAAAATTAAGTTTTTACTATATTGTTGGCTTTAAACATTCCTTAGATTAGTAGTATTTTTCTTAGTATAATTTAAACTATATTATAAATATTGGGTTCTCTTACTT
>MU705895.1:76473-90442 GCA_026770625.1 Nicotiana glauca
GGGGGGAGGGAAGGGAGTAAGGCTGACTTAATCAAACCATATAATTAGTAGATCTGTTTCTTCGAAGCACTGAAATATTATACCATCCTATGGAAGTGTGCAAACTTTAGAGCATAAAGTAAGTAAATTGTATAATTAACAGTTCCTCTCTAAGAAATTGCTGTAAATTTCATTGAGATACACAACTTCTTTGAAGAAGTTGGCTGCAAAAGTAGAAAATTACTGGCCTAAATAGCTTAATTGAGAAAAAATCCTCTTATAAAATCCTAAAAATCTTGATGAATATAGAGAACTTTTAACAGGTCCACTGGCGTCGCCGTTAAAACGACTATTTACGTGTATATTTTCAGCCTGGACTCTGGTGAAGAAATAGGCCTTTCAGTGACAACAGAATTCTGGATTGAAATAAGAGATTTACTTCTCGGTGTCTTCTTTCTTCAAGTATTAAATGCTTATGCACAACCTGGAAAAGGAACATAAGCTCACCAAGCTGTGCTACTTTCTGCCTAACTGTCAACTGTATCTTATCCTAAAAGCAGTGTTTTAAGTAATTATAACATAAGGCAAAAGCCACGTAATGCATACTGCAATGCCAATAATCCAGTTCAGTGCTTCAAACCCTGGTAGTAAATATCAATAAATCCATTTCAAGCAAGAAGCAAAGGTCAACAGAACATCAACCAAGAAAACAAACTTCTATTACTAATGAAGGCCATTTATTATGAATATCCTATAACAAAGAAAAGATAAGTGACTTTGACTTAATATTCTGGACATCCAAATTTGTTACAGAAAGATCTAAAGAGTATATGGTCAATAGCCATGTTAAAATTTACAGGAATCACTATGATCAAATTCAGTACACATTGCAGATGGTACCACTACAATTCAATTACAACAAAAAAAAAAAAAACATACAGCCCAACTTATTTTACCAGCGATCATAACGAATATTATTTATGTTTTGTTTTACTTGTTAGTATTAAAGGGATTGCATGGTACCAAAATATACACAATAATATCAACATAAAAATAAAAAAGCGTCCCAATTAGATGCATCAATCAAGATTTGCATGAGACAAAATATATCCTGCTAGAAGAGAGAAACTAATGTTACCTGCAACATCTTGATTGTCATAGGTACCGCGATAAACAGTACCATAAGTGCCCTTAGCTACAAGATACCTTATTTCCAACTTTAAAGGATCAATCTCCCATACTTCCTTGGGTCTATGATTGTTTTTCTCTAAGTTGCTCGACCAAACACGGCTCAAATGCTTTTCCAATTGAACATCCAAGCTTTTCAGATCAATTTTGTCAGCCCTGAAAATCATATCTTTGCTACTTATGCTTCCAGGACTCTTTGCTTCCATATTGTTGTCACTAAGGGTACCTACCCCTTTCAATTTCGACACAACTTCCCCTTCTTCTTCTTCATCATTAAGGACCTTCTCCTCACTTTTCAAATCCATCTTTAAATTATTGGATTAATACAAACAAAGCTTCACGCAAAATTCTGATCTGGAAAAATGATTAATATCAGAAATTAGAGCTTCAAATAGCTGTAATAAAAATAAGGGTATCTCAATAAGCTAATGAGCATGCAAAATATGATATTCCAAGGCCAAAAGACATATCTAAAAAGGTAAGGAAAGGAAGGAAACAATTAGAGAAACCAAACAAATAACAAATTCCCAGCCCCAATTCCAAAGTCTTTTCAAACTCTAATTCCCTTCCAAATTTGACCAAATAATCAATCAAATTTATTGTCAAAAGGAAAGGAAGAATAATTCAAACCAAATAAAAAAAGAAAACTGACTTTTAAGCTCTTCAAAGACCCAACCCAACGTTTTGTTCATCACCAACCATGCCATTGATTTTTACAAATGAGGACCATTTAAATTAAAAGAAAACAAAAAAAGTAAACCCTAAGAAAACGACCCCGCAGAAAAATAAAACAAAATATAAAAAGTCAAGAACTAATTTTTGAGGGACAAAGAAGAATACCCACAATCTGAAATCAAAAACCCATATGCAGAAATAGATAATTTAGCCATAAACAAAGACAGACGCAAAGTTTGACCAACCCCTTTTTTCTCGGCTCTGAATTTTCTTTTCTTTTTATCTTCAAAGAAAAGGTCAAAGAATTTCCTCAAAAAAATGAGAAAAGATAGAATTATGTGGTGTTTGAGGGAGAGTATAAGAAAAAGAGAAATAGAAGAAAGAGAGAAAAGGATGCCTATAAAAAAGGCTCCATCTTTTACCATTAACAATGTTTATGCGACAGCTTCAACATAAGAGAATAATTGTACTCTTTCCGTGCAAATACTCCCAACCAAATTACCTGTAACACATTTATTCTTCTTTATATATTAAAACAACTTTCGAATTTACCAAATTGTCCTCCTCCGTTCTTTATCTTTTTTTTTCTTTTATATTGACTAATTCAAATCGGTTAAGGGTATTATTTGCACCTCTACTATCCTAAATAGACTTTTTTTATCCTTATTTGCCCCTCTACTATCCTAAATAGACCTTATTTATCCTTATTTGCCCCTCTACTATCCTAAATCGGTTAAGGGTCTTGTTTTTGAAAAATATTTTTTTTTATTTTTTGAAAGTAGAGGGGTATATTTGACCCTTTGCCGGATTTTAAAAGAAGGGATGAAGTTTTTAACGTGTAAGGGTAAATATGACTCTAATATATAACGGTAGGGATATTTTTGATATAAAACGTAAACGGAGGATAAATAAAATTTATTTATGATAGTAGAGGGACAAATCAGACACTTAACCGAATTCAAATTCATAACGTTTAAAATCTACTTAAGGAGAAGCTTTTTATAAAATAAAGTTATTATCAAAACTCAATCTTCATTGATTTTAAAATTCTTTTTTGTTTTTGATAATACATTTTGGTTTCTCTTTGATGTAACATAAAAGAATTTCTCTACGGAATTATTTATTATAGAATTATATTAATTTGCCACAAGAAAATTATTTTTATCATTTTACTACCGACATCAATTTTCGTTTAATGTAGCTAACTATAACTATATTTGCAATTAATGCTTACACATTATGATCAATCCTTTTTATCATTAAACACATTATCCTCTATTTTATCATCCAACTTATATTAATGGAGAATCTATCTCTAACTAAACTAAAAAAAAAACAGATAATCTAGAAAATGATTGTTTTCAATATATAAACATTTTCTACTAAATGCAATGTGTACGTGAAGTATATTATGTTGTGCTAAACACAGAGCTTTCGCCTTTTATGATTCTTTTCTTTTTCCTTTATTTTGTGGGTGAAAAAAATAAAGAAGTGGTTCTCAATCTTGGTTTTGTTGTTTTGTCTACATTTGATTGTCTTTTTTCTATTTTTCAATGGATTGCCTCGACTATGTTTCAGAACAATCTATATGTTTGTATAGTTGTCTATTGGAAAATCAGATTTCCTACATTATTTACTCCAAATCGTGAGTGTTAGGTACGAAGGAAAATATTTTTTAATTTTTTTTATATTTGATTGACCTAAATATTTTTAAAAATATTTTTTTCATGAACTCATTTTCCTTCAATTGGAGGAAAATATTTTCTCTATTAAAAGAAGGAAAAACATTTTCCAAAACGTCTTCTCAACCTTCCCCACTCTATTCTCCATCCCCACCAATCCACCTCATACCCACCCCACCCCACCCCACCCCACCCCACTGCTGCCTTACCACCCACACTCACCCTAATTAAAAAAAATTATAGTATTTGTTTTCGTGTTATAGATAGATTTTTTTCATTTCAATAAATGAGTATTTTTTTCTGGAAAATATTTTTCACTCACCAACCAAACAAGGAAAAATAAGTGATAAAACCACTCATTTTCCATGAAAATATTTCAAGGAAAACATTTTCCTTCGTACCAAATACACCCTGTAAATATGTGCTTTTTTTTATTTGAAGTTGATAGGGAAAATATTTTCCTCCAATTTTTATTTGAAGTTGATAACGAAAACATTTTCTTCTAATTGGAGGGAAATGAGTTCACGAGGAAAATATTTTCTAAAATATTTACAAGCAAACTAAACATGAAAAAATTGAAAAATATTTCCGAAAAATATTTTACTCTTTACCAAACACACCCAAAAAATGTAAAAGAATTAGTTATTTAGCAAAGCATCATTGAAATAACTGACGAATTATATACACTGTACATTATATTATCCACAGTCCACATCATTCAAAATAAATCAATGAGTTTTAATAATTGTTTAAACTTAAAATTAAAGAACAGTTAAATCGAACGTAATCTATACAAAATTTCATTGATATATAATATTCGAAAATGATTCACGTCATCTTTTGAAAGAATAATCAGACAACATGCTGCTGCTTTTGTCTATTTCACGCATTGCCTCCTTCACTATAAAATCAAATATAAAAAGAAACTATAAACGATATTTTAGCATCCAATATTCAAATTTAAAAAAAAAAAAAAAATCAAATTCCTAGTTGAGGATAACTAATCAGTTTCGATAACTAATAAGATAACCAACACTGTGGCATACTATGTCTAAATATAGTTATAATAATAGTGCTATATTTATTCTTCTACGGTTTTATTCACCGCCTTCTTTCGTGTTTAACTATTATGTTAATGACCCTTCTAATTAAATATTAAGGATAAGAGTCATATCTTGTAACGATATATATACTCTTCAGTAAAAAAGTAATAATAAGATGAAACACACATAAAGTCCTCCTCTTTTTTCTCTCAAGGTTTTTCAAAGATCGAATATTTCATCCGTATAGACTGTAGTAATTCTCACTTCCAACCGAGAGGTTGTGAGTTCGAGTCTCCCCAAGAGTAAGGTGGTAAGTTCTTGAAGGGAAGGATACCAAGGGTCTATTTGGAAACAGTCTCTCTACCCCCAGGATAGGGGTAAGGTCTGCGTACACATTACCCTCCCCATACCCCACTAAGTAGGATTATACTGGGTTGTTATTGTTGTTGTATAGACTGTAATAATTGTTCATATCAAATAGAGAAAATTAAGTTTTTTCTTTGATATGTACTTACCTAAGATAAACGATATTTTTTCTAAACAAGTCTAATAATTAATCCAATCTAGTATTTCTTTTCTAATTAATGAAGCTTAGACCTTGTTCCAAAATAATTAATCCAATCTAGAATCAAGAGAAGGGGAAACTTTTCTAAAACTCTTTCTCAACCTTTCCCGCCCTACTCCCCATTCCCACCAACCCCCAATAACCAACCTCATACCCTCACACCCCCACACCCAAACCCAATCCCAACCCCAACCCTCACCTACCCACTCACTCCTTCTTTTCATATTATAGATAGATTTTTTTCGCATTACACAAATGAGTTTTCTTTTAACATGATTGTATACGGTTAAAATCGGATCTACCCGATTGTTCTATTAGATCGAGACCAGAAACTGGATCGAGGGTTAGCATTGTAATGGATCAGACCAGAGCACGAAGATGAGGTATCGAGTCCAGATCGAGGTGCCCTGTCGAGATCGAGGCTAATAGCGATCGGGACCAAATATGACAGATTTCGAGCAAAGCGCAATAACAGAAATGCGAGATATCCGTGACTGGCGGAAGATCATGGCGTAAATCTCGGAACATATCAACTCAGGGGCGGCTATCTAGTTAATCATGGGATTTGCTTCCGTAATTAAAATTGTACCATAAATAAGACTTCTCTCCCATATATAGGGGGCCTAATCAACTTGTAAATACCTTACATTTACGCAGATAAAAGCAATACAATATTCTCTCTTTAATTTACATTCTCTTGTTTATCAGTTTGTTGCATTTTAACTGTTCTTGCACAACTAGCTCGAGGGCTAAGCTCTGTTCAAATACTGGTTTGCCTTATATTATTGTTAATTTCTACTATTACTCTTTGCATTTATCAATTGATACTGGGTGAAATTACGTATCCTTAAAACCACATTATAAGTTTAATTATTATCCAGTTTTTAGGGTAAATAGTTTGGCGCCCACAGTGGGGATAAGGATAATAGTGATTGCCTAGTATTAATCCTCGTAACACACACTGCTTTTACATTTGTTCTCGTAAGTGTCTCTGATTTCAAGAATCATAATGTCAAACTCTTAAGCAGTATCCTCTCACACAAATGCCAGCCTTGGTCTTCATGGCGAGAACGAGAACATAGTCGCCCCGGAAAACGGAGTACCTCCAATCAATCCCGATGGACTACCGAATGTAGCTTGTAGATCAACAACAACAACAACAACAACAACAACCCAGTATAATCCCACAAGTGGGGTCTGGGGAGGGTAATATGTACGCAGACCTTACCCCTACCCCGTGGGCAGAGAGGCTGTTTCCAGGAGACCCTCGGCTCAAGACATCAACAAGAGACGATAAGTTAGTACTATTAATAGACTCATACTAAGATTAACATGAAATACACAACATAACGCAAAATAACAAAATAGCAGAAATATAAGAAATATAAGAAATACGAAATAGATGTAAGTTATACTAATATCCAACAGATAACTCCCTGTATCGGTAGCTGATCAGTAACATCCTACGATTACCTCATAACTAGCTAGTCTCACTCTAGTGCGCTGTGGAAATATCCACAACTTCCCCCTAACCTACAACTTTAATGCTCGACCTCCACAATCCCCTATCAAGGGCCATGTCCTCAGAAATCCTAAGACGCGCTAAGTCCTGCCGTATCACCTCTCCCCAATACTTCTTAGGTCTCCCTCTACCTCTCCCCATGCCCACCACAGCCAATCGCTCACACCTTCTCACCGGTGCATCAGTGCTCCTCCTCTGAATGTGCCCGAACCATCTGAGTCTTGCTTCCCGCATCTTGTCCTCTATGGGGGCCACACCCACCTTCTCTCGAATATCTTCATTCCTAATCTTATCCATCATTGTATGCCCGCACATCCACCTCAACATCCTCATCTCTGCTACTTTCATCTTCTGGGTGTGTGATTTTTTAACCGGCCAACACTCGGTCCCATACAGCATTGCAGGCCTAACCACTGCTTTGTAAAACTTACCTTTTAGTAACGGTGAAACTTTCTTGTCACACAGGACTCCCGTCGCTAACCTCCACTTCATCCAACCCACCCCTATACGGTGTGTGACATCCTCGTCTATCTCCCCGATCCCCTGAATAACTGACCCAAGGTACTTGATACTACTCTTCTTAGGGATAATTTGAGAGTCAAGCCTCACTTCCACTCCTGCTTCCGTCGGCCCCTCCCCAAATTTGCACTCGAGGTATTCCGTCTTTGTCCTGCTCAACCTGAAACCTTTAGACTCAAGGGCATGTCTCCAAACCTCTAGCCTTTCGTTTACGCCGCGTCGTGTTTCGTCAATTAGGACTATATCATCAGCAAATAGCATGCACCATGGCACCTCCCCTTGAATATGATGCGTTATGGCATCCATCACCAGGGCAAATAGGAAAGGGCTGAGTGCAGACCCTTGGTGCAACCCCGTAACAACTGGAAAATGCTCGGAATCGCCTCCTACTGTCCTAACCCGAGTCTTAGCTCCTTCATACATGTCTCTAATCGCCCTAATGTAGGCTACCGGAACCCCTTTAACCTCTAAGCAACTCCATAAGACGTCCCTAGGAACCCTGTCGTACGCTTTCTCTAGATCAATAAACACCATGTGGAGATCCTTCTTCTTATCCCTGTACTGTTCTGCCATCCTCCTAATAAGATGGATAGCTTCTGTGGTAGATCGCCCCGGCATAAACCCGAACTGGTTGTTTGAGATAGACACCGTCCTTCGCACTCTCATCTCTACCACTCTCTCCCAGACTTTCATGGTATGACTCAGTAATTTGATACCTCTATAGTTGTTACAGCTCTGGATATCGCCTTTGTTCTTATACAACGGAACCATTGTACTCCACCTCCACTCTTCAGGCATCCTATTAGTCTTGAATATCACGTTATACAACGCAGTAAGCCATTCCAATCCTGCTCTACCCACACACCTCCAAAGTTCAACCGGAATTTCGTCCGGCCCGGTAGCTCTACCCCCCCTCATCTTACGCATTGCCTCGATGACCTCATCGACCTCAATGTCCCTACAATAACTTAATTCATGGGGGATGTCGGTGTTCCTCAATCCACCTAATACAATACCCTGATCCCCTTCTTCATTTAGGAGTTTATGAAAGTATGTCTGCCATCTCCTCTTAATCTGGTCATCCTCCATCAAAACTTTGCCGTCCTCATCTTTTATGCACCTCACCTGGTCCAGATCCCGAGCCGCCCTCTCTCTCAGCTTAGCGAGTCGGAATAACTTCTTCTCCCCGCCTTTGTTACCTAGTTCCTGATACAGACGGGCAAAAGCTGCCGTCTTAGCCTCCGTTACTGCCATTTTGGCCTCCTTCCGAGCTACCTTATATCTCTCCATGTTCGTTGTCTTCTCCTCCTCGCCAGTGCTCCCTACTAACCGCAGGTAAGCTGCCTTCTTCGCTTCCACTTTACCTTGGACAATTGCATTCCACCACCAGTCTCCTTTATGGCCACCTGCGCGTCCAGAAGATACCCCCAGCACATCACTCGCCGCCTTCCTTATACAATCAGCCGTCGTCGTCCACATAGTGTTTGCTTCCCCACTACTTCTCCAGGCTCCTTATACAATCAGCCGTCGTCGTCCACATAGTAGCTTGTAGATCAAGTCGATGTCAATTCTTGTGTTGCCATTCATGGATATTTAGGTGCTGACCCTGAAAATAGCGTCCGCAGAGACGCCCAGGCTGCCGACCAGAACGCATAGAGCGATGAAGAAGGCGGAATTAGCCGTTGAATGATATTTGAAATGTTACAGACTCAGCAAGCTGCGGTAGCACATGTCTAAAATCAGAATCAAGCACCAAGCAGAATTGAGCTCGATGCATTACAAGAAGTTATTCACAGGGTCAAACATGTACCTTAGAAATCTATGATAATGGATTGGGAACTGATCCCACCATCATGAAGATGCTCGAGGAGCTCACCAAATGGATCGAATTAGGAGAAAAGAAAATTGAGGCTAATGATAAAAATGTAGAAACATACAACTCATGAATTGATCAAATACCGAGTTCACCCCCGATTCTAAAGGGTATAGATTCGATTCGTACAGATGCCTTTCCTATCAAGTGCGGCTTCGAAACCTATTCCAAAGAAATTCTGCATGCCAGAAATTCCTAAGTACAATGGAATCACTGATCCTATTGAGCACGTCACTTCTTATACATGCATAATAAAAGAAAATGACTTAGAGATTGATGAAATTGAATATGTTCTGTTGAAAAAGTTTGGAGAAAATATATCGAATGGGGCGATGATATGGTACCACAATTTTCCACGCAATTCCATCGATTTATTCACCATGCTTGCTGATTCGTTCATAAAGGCACACGTCGGAGCAATAAAGGTTGCGACTAGGAAGTCGGACCTCTTCAAAGTGAGACAAAAGGACAATGAAATGCTAAGAGAATTTGTATCTCGTTTCTAGATGAAATACATGGACCTTACCCCAGTCACCGATAATTGGGTTGTCCAAGCCTTCAATCAAGGTTTGAGCGAGCAAAGTTCGGTATCATCACGACAACTAAAACATAATTTGATTGAATATCCAGATGTGACCCTGGCCGATGTACATAATCGATACCAGTCAAAGATCAGAGTCAAGGATGATCCGTTAGGAGCCCCTTTCCGGTTCCATTTACCTAAATAGATTCGAACGCAGGATTCAAAGAGACATCGATTGATAGCCCCAATCAAACAGATATCGATACCAACCAAACAACACAGATTGTAGAAACAACAGGCCGGGATATAATCCTGTTCGGAATGATCGAGGACAAATTTCTCGAGGGCTCATGAGTAAGAGTGGCTTCAATAAACATGTCAAGCCCAAAGAAGTGCCACGGTTATCAGAATACAATTTTAGTATCGATGCATCAGGTATTGTATTATCCATTGGAAGAATCAAGGATACCAGGTGGCCTAGACTCCTACAGACATATTCGACTCAAAGGAACTCTAATCAAATATGCAAATGCCATGGAACCCATGGTCATAAAATCGAAGATTTCAGATAGTTAAGAAAGGAGGTAGCTCATTTATTCAATGAGGATCACTTTCGAGAGTTCTTGAGTGACCGAGCTAAAAATCACTTCAGAGACAGGGATGCAAACAGGAAGAACCGTAGCATGTGATTCATATGATCGTTGGTGGGGTCGATATTCCTCAAGCCAGATATTTAAACACACCAAAGTGACAATCACAAGATATCCGGGACTACTTACGAGAAGATACCTTATCTTTCACCGATAAGGATACAAAAGGGATCGAACAACCTCACAACGACGCACTCATAATATCTATCCTTATGAATAAAATTCAAGTTAAACGTGTGTTGGTTGATCCAGGTAGCTCAGCAAATATTATTCGATTAAGGGTCATTGAGCAACTCGGCCTCTAGGATCAAATCGTGCCTGCAGCTCGAGTACTCAACGGTTTCAACATGGCTAGTGAAACCACCAAAGGGGAAATTATGTTGCCAGTAAACATGGTCGGGACTATCCAGGAGACAAAGTTCCATCTAATCGAAGGTGATAAGAGATACAACGCACTGCTCGAAAGACCTTGGATTCATAATATCATAGAAGTACCTTTAACGCTCCATCAAGTCTTGAAATTCCCAACTTCGAAAGAAATCAAAATGGTGTGGCTAACAACCCGCTGCCAAAGAGATATTTGCAGTAGAAGAATTAGTGTCGGTATCAACGCTTTCATCACCAAAGGAATCGGAGCCAAAAGGAAAATAGGCAGTCATATAGCAACCACAGGTACCGGTCTTAGCCCCGTCGAAGGAGCAGGAGATCTTCGAGGATGAAGATTTTATGATACCTAAAACCTTCATGACCCCCAATGATTTTGATGTAACGAAGTCAACGGTCTAGGAGCTAGAACAAATCATATTGATTGAGCATCTTCGGTAAACTCTTGTGCTCAGGAAAAAACTCATTCAATTCCTTTTAAATAACATGGATTGTTTTGCTTAGTCCCACCTAGATATGATAGGAATCCCACCGGAGATCACAATACATCGGTTGAGCCTAGACTCGAAGTGTAGGTAACCTTACACCAATTTAAAGAATGGACCCTACAGCATGTACCTCGATAATAGAACAGTGAGGCCGATGCCCTTGCAAATTTAGGGTCATCAATCGAAGACGACGAAATTAGCTCGGGGACTGTCGTATAACTTTCAAAGTCAGTAGTCGAAGAAATAAATATATCGAGTATCTAAAAAATTGGAAGCTTCCATCGACCCTAAGGAATCGAGGACTCTGCAAACAAAGGCTGCACGATTTACATTGGCTGAAGATGGAACAATATACAGAAGGATGTTCGATAGATCGTTGGCAATATATTTGTGTCTAGAAGACACCGACTACGTCCTACGAGAAGTTCACGAGGGTACTTGCGGGAACCATTCCAATGCTGAATCACTGGTTCACAAAGTCATCAGAGAGGGATACTATTGGGCCAATATAGAAAAAGATACTAAGAAGTTCGTTCGAAAATACGACAAATGCCAAAGACATGCACTGATGATCCACCAGCCCGGAGAGCAACTTCATTCAGTCCTATCCCCATGCCCGTTCATGAAATAGAGAATGGATATCGTCGGCCCTCTGCCATGGCCCTAGGTAAAGCCAAGTTTATTTTATTTATGACTGTCTATTTCTCTAAGTGGGTTAAAGCGCATGCTTTTGCGAAAGTAAAAAAAAAAAGTCATAGACTTCATTTAGGATCACATCACTTGCCGATTCGGGATATCCACCGAGATCGTATGCGACAATGGAAAATAATTCATCGGCAGTAAAATAACAAAGTTCCTCGAAGATTACAAAATAAAAAGGATCTTGTTGATGCCATATCATCCTAGTGGGAACGGATAGGCCGAATCGACAAACAAGACCATCATTCAGAATCTAAATAAGAGATTGAACGACGCTAAGGGAAAATGAATTTTGCCCGAAGTCCTTTGGGCGTATCGAACAATGTCAAAATCCAATACGGGGGCAACATCGTTCTCCTTAGTATATGTTACTGAAGCTTTGATCACCGTCGAAGTCGGGGAACCTAGCATCAATTTTTGATACACAATGGAAGAGTCAAATCACAAGGCTATGAATACAAGCCTCGAATTTCTAGATGAAAAACGTGAAGCCTCCCTTGTTTAAATAGCCGCCCAGAAATAGCGAATCAAAAGATATTACAATCTAAGAGCCAATCGGCACTTCAAAATTGGGGACTTAGTTTTGAGAAAAGTCACTATCAACACTCGAGACCCAAATGAGGGAAAGCTCGGTTCAAACTGGGAGGAACCGTATCAGGTCCTCAACATCGTCGGAAAGGGATCTTACAAACTTGGCACGATGAACGGCGAACAATTACCAAATAATTGGAACATATCACTCCTCAAACATTATTATTGCTAAGGTATGAGCTTCTCCTTTTTCATTTGTATTTTATACTAACTTGTTGCAGGTGTTCGATCGAAGACATCAAATTTCTTTACAAATTGGAGTCCTTAGGTCTAAAAGCACGCGTTGCACTCTTTTTTCCTTCGGTCGGTTTTTATCCCAAATTGTCTTTTTCCGGTAAGGTTTTTAACGAGGAAACCACTGTTCGTGCTAACTTAGAGCAATTCAACAGTATCTGAGGCTTCCTTACAATCAACCTCGAATACTGGGGGGCATCACCCTCGGACGTTATGTTTTTAAGGAAGATACTCCATGTCAACAAAGTCTCGATAGATAAATTTTGAAAAGGGCCAAACGGTCTAATGAACCGTGTCCGTATAAATTACTCGAGACCTAATGACAAAACATGTACATGAATAATCTATTAAAAGAAGTATTTTTTCCTTACCAGATGTTCTATGCCTTAGTAAAATTTCAACTTATCAAATTCATACTTATGATCTACTGTGGAAACTGACTTGAGCATTGATCGCAACTAAAGCTCAAACAATCAACCCCGAACTTGGGGACTGCCAACCAAAAATAGACATGCTCGGATTATTAAACTTCAACATTATAAGACCTTAAAAATGCAACACTCATTTTTATAGGCCACGGGCACCTCACTCGGGGACCGACGCTTTGAACAAGTTCGAAGTAGAATTGAGAAACAAACCCAAAGGGCAAATCTCAAAGTTAAAGGCTACAGCCAAACTAAAGCGGTTCGGAGACGTCCAAATTCAATAACAAAATAGGCCTTCTAATATTTTCACAAAATCGATTAAAAGGGCTAACCTCGGCAAAATTACAAAGGCTTTCGATAATATCAACCCTCAAAAATCTTAAGGGGTACCAAATTGTTCAAACTTCTTGAACAAGCTTATGCTAAAGCATAACAAAGTAAATGGTTTCGATAAAGCTAACCCTCGAAATCGTAATGGGTACTGATTTATCTCGTGCTAAGGCATAATAAATTTTTATATGATTAAACTTTTTAAGCTAAAAAGGGAAAAAGTCACTCTTTTGAGCACATATCGACCCAATTCACGAGCCTAAGGGCAATTATATTTTTGAGTTTGAAAATCCACCCTCACTCAACTAAAGCCTAAGGTTTTCCTACTTCGAGTTCGAGCAAGTACCCACTCAATTACAGAGACTATATTAGTCCGACTTCGATCAAGTTTCCTAAGTTTCGAATACGCAAACAAAACTTTTACAAGGCACGAAGTGAGTCAAACTTCTCATAAAGTATAAAGTGTATCAAAATTGTCATAAGGCGAAAGGCAAATCGGAGTTTACCAAGGTAAAAGTCGAGATAAGAAAGGAAACGGTATATATATATATATATATATATATATATATATATATATATATATATATATATATATATAT
>MU705895.1:92157-124281 GCA_026770625.1 Nicotiana glauca
AAATATATATATATATATATATATATATATATATATTGGTCAGGATCCTACATAAAAAATCCAAAAAAAAGGAAAAATCCTAAGTGCTTAATTTTCTTGGGGAGCTGTGTCTTCGTCACCAAAATCCCCTCCACTCGTGCTCCCAGAGTCATCATCAGAAGAATAAAGCAACGATTTAGCTTTGGCCTCGAGTACTTTCGCGTTCTCGATATCGACAGCAAGGTTAAAGCCACGAGCATGGATCTCCTCGAGAGTCTTTCTTCGATACTGGTACTTGGCATTCCTGACAACCTAATATGATTGAGTCTAAGCGATGTCAACCACTTCTCTCGCTCGAGCTTGAGCAGTTTAAGCATCAACTCAATAGACGGCCACGATCGCCTCTGCTTTAGCCTTTACTTTTTCTACGTCAGATGTGGCCTTTTCAAGATCGATAGCAAATCGAGCCTTGAGCTCCTCAATTTTCTTGCCTCGAGCCAATATTTCCTCTTTCATGCTTTGGAGTTAGCGTTCGGCCGATGACAATTAGGCTCGATCAGTACCCATCTCCGAGGCAAGGTGATCCATATTTTGCTTCCACCCCAAAGTCTCTGCCTTCAATATGTTGGCCTCATCATGGAGTTACTTGATCTTTTTGGCATTCTGTTGAACCTGCAGGATCAAAGTATTAGTCGTCGTTCCCAAATTGACACATCAAGCTTCTAGGAAAATTCTTCATTACCTGCTCAATCAAGTTGGTCTACTCTTTATGATCTGTGGCTAATTCGGCTTGGAGATCCTTGATCTCCTCTTCTTTTTTCCCAGTGTGAAGTTTTAGGGAATTTCTCTCCTCCGTGAGCCTTTTAAGATCGGTCTCACACCGGCTCAGCTCTGCCCGAGATTTAGAAAATGCTTTCCGATGAAGCGCCAAGGCCTATGAAGAAAGGAAGGAAATCAGGCAAGAGGAAATAAAGGCAAACATATTCTTGATAAAGGGAGCTGAGGATTACCTGGCTCAAAAGTCTTTGACCCTCATTGAAGATACTCGATACATCACCCAGATCGGTAGCATCTTCGACTCATGTGAAGTAACCACGAAAAAGGTCCCCTCCTTCATGGGCCATTCCTACATCAGAGGTCTCCATGGCCTGGGCTTCCTAAATTTGCCCCTCGAAAAATATGCGAAGGGGCGTCTAATCGTCAACGTCTATTAGCCCAAACAAGAAACTTGGGGCGTTCTCTTCGTTTCAGAGGGCCTCGGAACCGGTCCCTTCAGGAACATCCACCGAATGCTCATCACGGTGGGAGGTATTTTCAGCCACCGATGACTCAGGGACTTTTCTCGAGCCACCCTCCGAGATCTCTTCGGTCCGGGGCTAAATCTCTTCGATCATCACCGACTCAGCAGCGTTTGAGGCCTCGATGCTCCTCTTCGTTTGAGCTACTAGCTCGAACTTGGCATCTTCATCTTCCTCTTCTTCCTCCCTTAG
This sequence comes from Nicotiana glauca, assembly GCA_026770625.1. Taxonomy (NCBI): domain Eukaryota; kingdom Viridiplantae; phylum Streptophyta; class Magnoliopsida; order Solanales; family Solanaceae; genus Nicotiana; species Nicotiana glauca. The sequence continues at coordinate 93,627 of MU705895.1, forward strand.
TCACTGAGCTACATAAGGAGGCAGGGCGGCAGTGTGTTTTTTTGACCTACAAACCTTGCTATTCTTGGGCTTTGGAGTATTGGAGGGCAAGGCCCTTTCTCTTTTCTTTTCCTTCGACGACTTCTGAACCGGGGGAGGAACCTCCTCCTTCCCGGACGGGGCCCCCATGACGGCATCTTTCCCAAGTCCAGTATGAAAGGAAATCAAGTAAGGATAAAAGAGAAACATTTTAAGGCCATCAGATACGCAAAGAAAAGGATTACCGTAAGTTTTGGCCTCCCATTGGCCCCTTGCTAAATCGCGCCATGAGCGCTCGATATAGGAAGAGGTCGAATATAGGGTCCGAACCTAGATCCCAAGGTCTGAAATAGCACCAGGCATCCAAGCGACCGCTACATCACAGAAAAGAAAGTCAATGAGAAGAAGTAAAGGAAACAAAACAATAAATAAAATCTAAAGGGAGGATCGAACTTATGCTCCATATTCCATTTCTCGGGAAATGGCATCTTCTCGGCCCGAATTAGATCGAAAGTTGTCACTCGAATGAACCGACCTATCACCCTCGATCCTTGTCCTTGTCTATGCTCGAGAATAACACCTTGGTTGCCCGACGCTAAAGCTTTATCAACCCACATTGAAAAAAGACAGGCCCTATACATCCTGATGAGGTGGTCGATGGAGAAAGACGTCCCTTTTTTTGCTCGCAAAAAATCGGAACAAAATGACAATCTGCCAAAAGAAAGGGTGGATCTTGCATAGGGTTATTTGGTATTAGCAGCAGAAGTTGATGATAATGGGGTTGATAGGGCCTAGCGTGAAAGGATAAGTATAAACACTTAGAAATCTTTCCACGTGGGTAGTGATATCTTCCTCGGTAGACGGAATCACCACCTCTTACTTCTCCTAATGGCTGTCTTTCTTGACTTGCTCGAGGTCGCTCTCAGTTATTGAGCACATGTACCCAGACATTAGCTCACACCAGCTAGGGCAGAAGAAGTTTTCTCAACTTTGAAGTCGTAAGAAAGATCACGCCCCATCTCGGGAATGCATTCCTCAGGGCACGGCTCAACCGGTGTTTTGTCGCTGGCCAGCCGCGATAAAGAGGCTTTCTCTTTTTGAGGAACATTTTTTGATGTTTTTTCCATTTTTGTGTAAAGAAAGAAGAAGATGATAGGGTTTGGTTTTTTGAGGAAGGGTTGGTAACGAAGCCTAGGAGACTATGCAGAACGGGAAGGCTTGAAGGATGTGAAAAGCTTTGAAGATTTGCAGATAGACTTGAAGAATTCAAAGGGATTTTGAATTACTACAAGAAAAATTCAAAGTAAAGTTTGAGGAAGTGAGAAGAAGACCTATTTAAGGATTCACGACAACCGTTCAAAGGCATTGGTGGCCGACCGCCAATTGACACTCATTAACGATTTTGGGAACTATACCGACGGGATATTTCGGTCGCTTCCGTCGCCTATGTCATGAGAATGACATCATGATAGATCGAGTTGCAAAATTGAAGGTTCAATTCGTTTTTTCTCATTACATTCCAAGAAACGTGGGGACTATTTGTATACGGTTAAAAATGGCCTACCTGATTGTGCTATTTGATTGAGACCAGAGAACGCCATCGAGGGTTAGCCTCATAGTGGATCAGACCAGAGCACAAAGACGAGGTATCGAGTCCAAGGATTGAGGTACATGTCGAGATCGAGGCCAGTAGAAATCGAGACCAAATATGACATAGTTCGAGCAACGCGCAATAACGAAAATGAGAGATATTCATGACTGGCCGAAGATTACGGCGTAAATCTCGGAATATATCAAATCAAGGGCGGTTACCTAGTTCATCATGGGATTTACTTCCGTAATTAGAATTGTACCATAAATAAGATTCATTTACTGTATAAAGGGAATCCTAATCATCTTGTAAGCACCTTACATTCACGCATATAAAAGCAATAGAATATTCTCTCTTTAATTTACATTCTCTTGTTTATCAGTTTGTTGCATTTTAATTGTTCTTGCACAACTAGCTCGAGGGTACTCAAGCTCGAGGGTTAAGCTCTGTTCAAATACTGGTTCACCTTATATTATTGTTAATTTCTATTATTACTCTTCGCATTTGTCAATTGGTACTAGGTGAAATCACGTATCCTTAAAATCACATTATAAGTTTAATTGTTATCCGATTTTTAGGGTAAACAATGATATAAAAAAATATTTTCTTTTATTTCAATAAAATGAGTACTTTATTTTCATGTTGTAAAAATATTACTTTCTTTTTCAACCAAAAAAAAGTATTTTCTTTTTAGTGGAGCACAAATTTAACGTTATTTGTGAAGACCCTCACCAATAGCTCAAGAAAGCAAACGAACAATAAAAAAAAAACAAAAAAAAAAGAAGATTTATTCTTCGTGTTAACAAGATTATTCTTCATGTTAGCCATAAGGTTTCTTTCAAAACTACATCACCACAAACCTTAACCTTTGGTGGCTTCTTGTAGTTCATATTTGGTTCTTACACCCAGCACAAATTAATATAATGAAAATATTTGCTTGATTTGGAATTGGCTTACAAGTCATTTTTAAGCCTAGGAATTGAAAAATAGTCACGAGTGTTAAATTATATAGGTGAAAGTCCAAGACATATATTCAAGTATTGGGTATTTTAAGTTGGAATGGGTGAAAAGGGGCTATTTGTGAAGTAGGAACAATCATAGAGAAGCTTTTGATCCATCAGGCTTGATGCTTATGTATGTCTTTCTTTGATCCATCAGGCTTGAGATGAAACATTTGTTGATTAAGCCCAATTGTGACTAATGTGAATCTGCTAGTTGCTTGCACATTTGGACTTGTCCATCTCCTACACGGTAACCTTTTGACAAATACATCTATGTCGTCATTGAAAGAAGAAGTGACACTACTAAAGAGTCATGTGCCAGAATGGTTTGGAATTATATATATACTAGTAGGATTATTCCGGGCTTTGCTCGGGCCCAAGATGAACAACCTTAACATAAGGGAGTAAGGGTAATATTGAGTGGATGGGTTTTCATTTTAGATCTTGATAGTAAATTTTTATTTTTGAGAGTAAATTTATTAGTACTAAGCTAAGCCTGTATATTATTTTGTATAGGTATGCAGTTGTGATTTCATGGTTGGATTAGAGCTACAGTGAAATGCTTTAAAGTTTTGGAGGTATGATGAAAACATAAATGTATATATAATGGGAGCTACTTGGAATACCAGATTATTCGAAGAGTTAGTTTGCATAGCTAACAGTAAGCAATTCATGAAAATATGCGTGTAGTTGTTTACACAAAATGCGGAAGATTGTACTTACCAAAATATGCCTTGATAAGAGTCAGTTTGTCTAGCTATTTATACAAAATATGACACATTGTACTGCAGTAAACAGTTCACAAAAATCTACGTACTTATTTACACAAAAAGTGGAAGATTGTACTGTAGCATAACACCACCAAAATCTGCCTTAAATGCATGCTGTCAAAGACCATTGAGACGATCTTTGTTGCTCTTCAAATATGATGATGCATCTGTATGAACAACAAATTGAGAGTTAAGTGTAAAAGAGTAGTTGAGAATACGTAATTTGGACCAAGAATTGTAAAGACATTGGACATAGATTTTGTTTTGAATTGTTCGAAAATTCTGAAATTGTAGTATAGCGCGAGCAACATAGCCTTTATCGTATAAGCAAACGATAAGTGTACTTTAACATAAAATAAGCATTTTAATGGATAGAAATTGATAGAAGTAAATGTAATTGATCATTAAGTAACCTAAAAACAGACAACAGAATCTTTAAAAAAATCTGGCCTATCAAGAATTAATTTCTAACCTTGATTATGCCTGCTCTTTGTGGTAGATGTGAATCTGAAAAAGCTAACAGCACTAATTTGGTTAAATTATTAGGTGAGGTCTGCTGGGATTTGGAGCAATTAATGCTAAACTTGGGAGTGGATGGTTCTAACAAGTTGTGTTGAATGAGTTTTTATCTTGGATGAATTGAGAGTCCATGTGCTAGGCAAAGGCATAAAGAGTCATCAACTATACGACTGGCTGATCTGTAAATTATCGAAATTACAAAACGACCCCAGATAAATTAAAAAATTTAAGAAAACACACACGTTGACGGAGAGGTGCCTGTATTCCCTCTTCTAATAAGTAGGAATGTCAAAAGTTTTGCAAGAATCTACATTTCACAAACTTATATTTGATCAAATAAATAACAGGAATAGCCGCAAATAGACAATATCTGTCACTAATTAGCTATTACCAAAAATAGCCATAAAAGTTACCAATAATATATACTCCCTCCGTTTCAATTTATGTGAACATATTTCCTTTTTAGTCCGTGCCAAAAAGAATGACTCCTTTTCTTATTAGGAAACAATTTACATTTATGCAATGATTTATAGCCACACAAAATAAAGGTGTCTCATTTTACATCACAAGATCAAAAGTCTTCTCTCTTTTCTTAAACTCCGTGCCCAGTCAAATAGGTTCACATAAATTAAAACGGAGGGAGTAACATTCAACAAGCCTAGGCAATTTTTTTTTTTCACAATTGGAATTCGTCAAAAACATATAAATAAAGCAATATATAAAATTTGAAAGAGTTGGAGGTAGTTGGACTAGTTATAGGCACAAAATAAAATCATCAGTATGATTGTTATTTGTTAAAATAACAACGATGAGAGCCAATATACAAAATTGAGGAAGATTGGAGATTATTTGGATCAATATTGAATCAAAATTCATAATTGAGATCGAGTTTAAAAATTTCTCTACAATATATGTACCTCGCATAGGTATACATGAATATAAAGGGGAAAGATAGGGAATATACATATGATACATATGTGATACATAAGTGATGCACATAAGAAGCAATACCCATATTGCCTCCTACATTGAATTTTTAATTCAGGCCACCTCAAATCTTCACCAAATTGTCAAAAAAATGAGATTCAAACTCTTTGAAATATACTCGATCTATTTCATCAACAAACATTCGAAACAAATTTTAATTTAGTAACCCGAATTTCAAACTAAAGTTTAAGCGGGCTTTAATGGCTTTCAATGAAGGTTTAACTAAAATTTTCTGAGATTGAGGTTTAATGTCAATGAAAAGTCTCCACAAAACAAAAGATCTATTTGTAGTCTTACTCAAATTGTACAAAACAAAAGAACTTAATTTCCACTCACTTATTAACAAGACTATGCCATATAACTATGTTTTAGTATAATCAAGTGCTCTTCAACCTTAAATTTTGGTTGAAAGAATATCATATTATTTATCTCTTTCTAAATTAAAACGTTTCCGCTAGAACAATTCTCTGCCAACCTATATTAGCTTCATCCACTTGAATTTATGAATGAAAAGAATCATGTAATGTGATAAAGTGCGTAAACGGTTACTGAAATATCGTATAAACATTTGACTATCTGAATCTGTCGGATGAATTGGTGTTTGTAAGGCAGTAGGAAAACAAAAGAACCAAATAGCCAAGTGAGTTAATATTAATAGCATCTGGCTGATATTAGTATTTTATGAATTGACTAATTTTAATAGTGTATGCAGTAAAATCAGATAGTCCAATTTTCCATCGTCGCGAAGGCTAGAAAGCACATTGCACAGGTTCGAGATTATGGTCGAGGTCCACCCTCAAGGCTATCGATGCTCGACCTCGGGGCAGTACAGATCAACGGTTGCGATGAAAAAGTGAGAAGTTTCCAAGGCGCACAACTAGAGCAGACAAAGTCTAGTGAGCTAAGCTCGGACCTATTCATAGCATCAACTAGCTATCTCATCTCCATATCTTTATAATAAATATATTTGTACTATGTTGGGGTTCCCCCTCATATATAAAGGGGATCCATGTCACTTTGTAAACATCCATTGCTCAAAACTAAGAAACACACGAACATTCTCTCTGCTTTTTAACATATTCTCTTGATTTCAGTACTTCATTTATTGCTTATATTCACTGTGTTCTATTTATTGTTCTTCATTTATTTCTTATCATTGATCATAAAGAGCCATCATCATAGCTCTCCTAACTGTTATCTCCTCCTCGACTGCCCCGTATCGGCCATCCAGCTCGACCCCGTGGTCTTATAATCGACAACTCGAGACCCCCGATCCCCAACTATTTTCTTCTATTATCATACCGTCTCTAAGCTATAATCTTGATTCCTAACATTTTATTTAGCATCCTTTGCTTGACGACTAGCATAAAAATAGATCACGTATTTTTAGAACCTCATAATCAAATTTAATTGTTATTATCATTTTCACAGTAAACAGTTTGGCGCCCACCGTAGGGTTAAAAATAATAGTGATTATTTTCTTGCTAGTTTTATCACATAACGCAAGTTATCCTTCACGCTTTTTCTTGTCCAAGATCTTCTATTTCAGGTCAAAATATCTAACTCAGTAAATGGAGGTGAAAACAACAATCTTGAGGACCACAAAGAGAACAATGTGAATTTTCCAAGTGTTGGTGTACCACCACAAAACCCTGAGTGTAACGACCCGACCGGTCTTTTTGAGCTCCAGCACGTCATTCAGCGGTCTGAGGCCATGAGCAACTTCATTTCAGGTATATCGACTTGTGCGTATGGTCGGAATTGAAATTCAGGAAGATCGGAGTTAGATTTAAATGAAAATTCTCATTTCAGAAGCCTTAAGTTGGAGAAAATGGCTAAGATTAGAATTTTGAGTAAACGACATCGGAATCGAGATCCAAAGGTTCCAGTAGGGTCGTATGATGATTTCGAATTTGGGCGCATACCCGGATCGGGTTTTGGATAACCCGAGAGTGTTTTGGCGCCTATTGTGGAAGTTAGTATTTTAGAAGAAATTTCATAAGTTTGGTTTGAAGTGCATTTCAGTGTTATCGATGTCCGTTTGGAATTTCGAGACTGGGAGTAGCTCCGTATGGTGATTCTGGAGTTGGGAGCGCGATCGGAAGTGAATTCGGAGGTCCGTAGGTCATTTTGAAGCAATTTGGCTAAAGATAGAAATTTGAAGGTTTTTGAGAAGTTTGACCTGAAGTGGACTTTTTGATATCGGGGTCAAAATCTGATTCTGAAAGCTGGAGTAGGTCCGTAATGTCAAATATGACTTGTGTGCAAAATTTGAGGTCAATCGGACGTGATTTGATAGGTTTAAACATCAGAAGTAGAAATTTGAAATTTCGAAGTTCATAAAGCTTGAATCGGGGTGTAATTCATGATTTTAGCATTGTTTGACATGATTTGAGGCCTCGAGCAAGTCCGTAATGTGTTTTGAGATTGGTTGGTAGGTTTGGTTGAGGTCCCGGGGGCCTCGGGTGGATTCCGGATGGTTAACGGATCAAATTTGAAAGTTGAAGAATGGCTGAAGGGTCTGGTTGCTGGTATTTCCGCTTATGCGGAAATGGAACCGCAGAAGTGGCCCCCCAGAAGTGAGGAAGGGACCGCAGAAGCGGATGGGAGTGAAGGGAGCAGGGACCGCATATGCGGTTAGGAATCCGCAGAAGCGGAGCCGCAGAAGCGGCCAGAAAGACCGCAGATGCAAATTTTGGTGAGTAAAGCTGGGACCGCAGATGCGGTCAGGGAGCCGCAGATGTGGGACCGCACCTGCGGAAAAGGAAGCACAAAAGCGGAAGCTGGGCGACTTGGGAAAGAGCCGCAGAAGCGGCGTTTTAATCGCATAAGCGGAAATAATTCCGCAGAAGCGGAAACAACTTGGGCAGAATGGATGTTTAAAAATCGTGATTTGAGTTCATTTCTCTCATTTTTCATGGCTTGGGCAATTTTTTGGAGATCTTCAAAGAGAGATTTCATCATCTATATTAAGGTAAGATAATCCTACTCATTTCCAAACTAAATACAAGATTATATCATGGAATTAGACATAAACATTGTGGGCAAGTTAGGATTTTTGGAAGAAAACCTAGAAACTTGATAAATTGAATTTTACCACAATTTTGAGTATGGAAGTAAGAGAAAATCATATATTTGAGTTTGTGAGTTCATGGGTAAACTTTATCTTCGAGAAATTTCGGATTTCCGGGCACGTGGGTCCAAGAGCATTTTTGTCAACTTTTCGTTCGGGGTTAGGAATCGTTACAAATTGGGTTTTAAAGTTTAATTAAGCATATATTAATGGATTTGTATAATCATTGGCTATTTTTGGAGCATTGTGCGTTGGTGCAAGTCTTCGGAGGAATGTAGAATGCCGGTTGTGAGTCTTCAGAGCTAGGTGAGTCTCCTTTACTAACCTTGTAAGAGGGAATTGTCCCCATAGGTGAAATAATTGATTATGTGCTCCTAATTGCGGGGGCTACGTACGCACGAGGTGACGAGAGTCCGTGCGTAGCTACTATTATGCTATTGGCCGGGTAGTTAGGACCCAAAAGCATGTTACACTTGAATTATTTATAAGCTCATTGATAGCTTTAATTGCTTATATCACCCTGGATTAGTAAATGAATGTAAAAAGGGATTAAACATCATTTTTTTTCTGAATTATGAAAAGAGAAATTATTTTATTTGGATAATTATTCTTCGATAAATTCTTAATTGGCTGTTTGAGCATTTATTTTATGTGTACCAGCGTCGCATGGATGATTCACGAGCAGGGTAATTATTTATTTTATGTTGACTGCGTCGCATGGATAGATTCGCGAGCGGGGTAATAGATGCATCTATGGTTCAGGTCGTTCGACCCTCGGTAGTGCACAGTTTACATTTTTGTTGGATCGAGCCGTCGCCTCGGTGTGATTTGCGCATGTTATTTGTCGCTTGATGATTTTTAAACGTGAAATTTTCCCTTCGTGGCTTGATATAAATTGATGAAATAATAAAGAATAAACCGTGAAAGCCCTTGATTATTTGTTGAAAGTGTTTACCTATTTTCCGGCTTCGTGAATTAGAACTATTATATAAATCCATGATTTTCCTCACATTTCTAGAATATTGTTAATTGAACTCTAGTAAGTGTCGAAGTTGACCATCTCGTCTCTACTTCTTCGAGATTAGGCGGGTTATTCATTGTGTACACGTTGTTTGCGTACTCATACTACAGTTCTGTGCATTTTTGTTGCACAGGTACATGTATCTCTAGCAGCCTACTGGGCGTAGCAGGGCGAATGATTCTAGGACTAGGTGAGTTGCATTATTCGAGGCGACCCGTAGCTAGTGTAGTCCCTTTCAGCATATTGTATTTATTTCCTGTCCACAGTATTTCAGACGGATGTTGTATTTTATTTTCCTATCAGTAGATGCTCATGCACTTGTGACACCGGGTTCTAGGATGGTTTTCGAAAGATTTATACTAGTCGTTTATTATTTAATTTGAATTTAAGTGGTGATCTTTTTTTTATTTATGAAAAATGAAAGGAAAAGTCCTAGATTTCAAAGGTATTAAAAAGAGAAATTAATCGATTGATTAAGTGTGCTTGCCTGACAGCGGTGTCCGGCGCCACCACGACCCTTAGTGGATTTTGGGTCGTGACAATGTGGTATCAGAGCACTAGGTTGCCATCAGTCTTATGAGTCATTAGCAAGTCTAGTAGGGTCTCACGGATCGATACGGAGATGTTTGTACTTATCCTCGGGAGGCTACAGGGCTGTTAGGAGTACTTCCCTTCTTGATTTCCTTATCGTGCAGTTCAATTCCTTTGAGGCTTATGCCTTTGATTTCTTCCTACTCAATCTTATGCGAGGGCTTGTTATAAATCGAAAATTGAAGGATTGTAATGACACTACAAATGTGATGCGGGATGATTCTCCCAGTATAGTTGATTGGACTATTATAGTCGCCTTATGGAAGTATATTCTAGTGTTCAGCTCAGTAACAGAACTTCTAAGAGCCTTAAGGCTAGGCACAAGTTGCCACGATGCTTATGAGCGATTATTCAACAGTATTATTGTGATGGTAGGATACTTGCCCACATGTCGGGGTAGTAAATGACTTGAAGGGAGGTTTACTCAGTGTGTAATCAAGGGATTCAGTATTTTATTTCCGGCAAGAAAAAGGCAGTCTGACTAAGGATGGTCGGATGTAGGCTGGTGGAAGTGATGAAACGTGGTAATTGCAAGCGTGGTGGAGTTCTCCTCTATGTTGGGGTGTTGTTGTCCTAATTGGACGTATTAAGTTTATCGGTGTTATAATCTGCTACAATTTTCCTTTATGGCAGGATATTGTGAAATAGTATTAGAGATACGACTGTTAGATATCGCATGGTGCGGAGGTTTAGGATTGAATAAGTATTTCAAATGTTGACGGTTCGAGAAAGATGACCTTTAGAAAAGTTTAAAGTTAGTAACAAATTGTGGATTCAAGTTCCAGGAAGATACATTTTATTGAGGCAACAACGGAGCAGCAAAAGATGAGAAAACATGTGGGAAGTGTCAGGCAGAGTTTTGAACTTCTAAAGGGCCAGGTATAAGAAGCGTAGGTCGAGCAGTTGAATAAAGGAGCGAGTTTTCCCAAAGTGGGAGAGTGGCGGAGTAGTATAGGGCTTGGTAATAAGATGACTATGCGCCTTAAGGAGAGTTTGGAATGATTTGAGAATATTGGTGGTTGGTTATTTGGGGTCTAGAGGCCTAATTTGAAATATGGATTCTTGTGCGGCCGGAGATTTAGTATAACGGAAAGGAGCCGCTTAAATGAAGAAGGATGCAGCATAAATTTTGAATTGAAAGGATGTTGTCACACATTTAGATGATGTCCACGATGGGTAAATAGACCTGTGCAACTGGAGAGTGAGCTCAATTTCAGGGAGGGTCATTGATGCCATAGTAATTCTACCCTGTGCAGCAGTGTGGGAAGATACCGGGGAGAGCCTTCTATAGGCGGGTTACCCAAGTGAGCAGGTTAGCAGACGCGTGGTTGGCGAGGCTTCTGCGAAGAGTTTTATCAGTTGTGTAGCAAAGAGTTCGGTCGTGCGAATGCAGTAGGTGAATCAGAGTATAAAAGAATGGGGCTTTGCGGAAGGAATTCGAGAATTTATGCGGTTAATCGTGCAAGGTTATGTCGATGGAAGCTAGGGAATCTTGGTGAATTCCAGAGTTGTGAAATAATGGCTTCAAGCTAAGTGGGAGAGTCCCACCTCTTATGATAGGGTCGCAGAGTTAACTGCTCGCGAGGTTTCAGGTTACTAGCATATTGATAGGTTATTCCAGCTATGGGAGAAGACCATAAGTGGTAAATTGAGTAGATGAATTATTGAATGCATGCTATGGTTTGCCTATTGGCTCATGATTGGACTTGAGGAAGGATTCAGGATTTATGCCTTGTAGAGATGCAGGTCTCAGGGGAGGTGATTTCGTCGGGTGCTTCGTCGAGAGGGTATTCATGTGTTATAAGATTTATGGGGTGGATTATATTTGGGACCTAGTCAGAGTGGGTGACTCTCAGTGATGGTCCTAGTGAATTCAAGAGTTAAAGTGTGATGCCTATCGATTTCGAGCCTATGGGTATGGCTAAGAATCAAGCTTGGAAAATAGCTTGTGAGAAGAGGCATAGAATGTTCCGGGATGTTTTGGCTTGCGATGTAGCAATTGGGAGGTACGAAATAGTTCGTGGAATTTGAGACGGCATGGTCTCGTGATTCAAGGTCACTCGGGTTGAGTGTAGATGGAGTATGTTATGTGTTGAATGGAGTTAGTATTATTTCTAAGGCAAGCAAGGATAAATTGGAAGAAGGTAGATTGATTAGCCATAGTTGAATTGGCATATTGGGGCCAGTAATCATTTCATTCCGCGTAATCAAGTTATGTGTATGATTTGTGTGGTACGTGTGAGGCTTGTCGGCTGCCGTAATTGATGTTATTCAGAAGCATTCGTCTGTTATGTCTTGTTAAGTGGAAGCGGATTCCGGAAGGGCTATGGTGGATTGGACCACTACTTAGAGATTTGCACAATCTACAGTTATGGGAATTTACCTGTGTGTTGCTATGATTCTCCTGAAGTGAGTTATGGGAATTCGAAGTGAGGATCAAGGTTGCAGCTTGGTGCTGGTAAGGATGTCACGAGCTCGGAGAAAGCAAGAAAAGGGTGGAATGTTTAAAGTAAATTGTTATTGTCTTCAGCGTCACCTGAGATCGATGTGTTGTGAAAGAGTCTTTGCATCCTGGCTAAGGATTCTTGATTGCTTTTCAGCATTAGTGCGGCCGATGGTTTAGCTGTGCGGACCCGTTATTCATTTCGGAAGATTGTGGGAGCGTGTCCCACGGGAAGATTGTATAAGTGTGACATGTAGTCACTTGATCGACTAAAGATTTAAACCAAGTATGAGGATTGTGGTAATATCATTAATCTGATAATTTATGCCTGGAGGGCACTTTGTTATTGGGTTGTGAACTGAGGAGGTTGCTCTGGTTATGATGGTTGTTCTTATGTGTTATGAGGAAAATGGAGTTACTATGGACCTTTGAAAGGTTATTAGCCAAGTTGGTGCAATCAGAAATCAGCTTGAGATTAGTGGATTGATTTATATGTGAACAGGGCTTTATATCAAGCCAGTTGTGTTCGTTTCAGCGAGCGTTCCTTATGGAGGAACAGTCGGGGTGTTATTTTGTCATCAGCTATTCCAGGTAATGATGTATTGTGCTGTATGAGTTATGAGACGGCTTGGTAAATTTTTATGAGTTGAAGTTCCGCGTGGCAATGATGTTATATGAGCAGAATGGCTCTTGAGATTCAGATCTTGTATCGCACCTCAGTTGTGCTCGAGTTTGTGGATTATAGCGTTATATGTCTCCTCAGGGATGGTATTATGCACCTAGTGTGTTTATGACTGATATTCGGTGTTTTGCTGTAATGAGCAATTTAGCTCGATGGGCATCTCCTTATGTGAGTTCCATGTGTGGATCAGGTGGCATGCCACCATGGATATGTTATTTGGATCGGGTTGCACGCCGCAACAGTGTGATGTTCAGTACAGTTCCCCATACCTATTTTATGTGTTTCGTATCTTGTTTTCTGAGGAAAGCTCATATTAGCTGTGATCCCGCATCGCATGTATGATTTGCGAGCGGGGTGTCTGTTCAGTATGTTGCCCGTATCGCATGTATGATTCACGAGCGGGTTAATTGAACTTTCTTTTCGGAGGTTATTTTTCCATTGTATCGCATCCTTATTGGTAGCCTATTGGCACATTGTGGCATCATATGGAACTTTTGACCATGTCCGAGATGGCTTATTGCCTGAGCAGTTCGTACTGGCGAGACAAGATTATTGGATTTAGGATAAGGGCAATCTGATTATATGATGTATATTAAGGAGTTGAGATCATTATTTGGTTCAGAATGTGGTAATGTTTCTTGTCAGAAGTATGACTCAATGATTGGTTGACTCGGTAGTTGATTATGAATTTCGGCACATCTCATCCGTCGTGGCGGTATTGTAAAAGTTAGAGCAAGACCTATGTAGGTCATGAGGTGCAATGAGAGCATCAGATTCGTGGAATTTCGATTAATTCGATCAGGAATGTTATTGTGGTCCTATGAGTAAAGTGATGCAAAGTGTGAATTCAGCATTATGCAGTCGTGTTTGGGTACAACATGTAGTGGTTGATGTGGCGATCGTACGTTGGAAACAGGCTTGGAAGAAATTTCCGGGTGTTGGAATTGGGATTTAAGGCTTATTTTCTTGAATAAAAGAGTGTATTTGTAGAATTATCGAGCTAATGTGCTCAACTAAATTGTGGTAACACGGGAATATGCATGAGGTGTTAAACAGTGATTTCAGACTACTTCAGTATAATTCTCAGCACGTTCGAGGATGAATGTATGTTTAAGTGGGAGAGAATATAACGACCCGACCGGTTGTTTTGAGCTCCAGCGTGTCGTTCAGCGGTCTGAGGCCATGAGCAGCTTCATTTAAGGTATATCGACTTGTGCGTATAGTCGGAATTGAAATTCAGGAAGATCGGAGTTAGATTTAAATGAAAATTCTCATTTCAGAAGCCTTAAGTTAGAGAAAATGGCTAAGATTGGAATTTTGAGTAAACGACCTCGAAATCAAGATTCGAAGAGTCCAGCAGGGTCGTATGATGATTTCGGACTTGGACGTATGCCCGGATCGGGTTTTGGATAACCCGGGTGTATTTTGGCGCCTATTGTGGAAGTTAGCATTTTAGAAGAAATTTCATAAGTTTGGTTTGAAGTGCATTTCGGTGTTATCGATGTCTGTTTGGAATTCCGAGACTGGGAGTAGCTCCGTATTGTGATTCTGGAGTTGGGAGCGCGATCTAAAGTGAATTCGGAGGCCCGTAGGTCATTTTGAAGCCATTTGGCTAAAGATAGAAATTTAAAGGTTTTAGAGAAGTTTGACCGGAAGTGGACTTTTTGATATCGGGGCCGGAATTTGATTCCGAAAGCTGGAGTAGGTCCGTAATGTCAAATATAACTTGTGTGCAAAATTTGAGGTCAATCGGACATGATTTGACAGGTTTAAACATCGGAAGTAGAAGTTTGAAATTTCAAAATTCATAAAGCTTGAATCGGGGTGTAATTCATGGTTTTAGCGTTGTTTGACACGATTTGAGGCCTCGAGCAAGTCCGTAATGTGTTTTGAGATTAGTTGGTAGGTTTGATTGATATCCCGGGGGCCTCGGGTGGATTCCAGATTGTTAACAGATCAAATTTGGAAGTTGAAGAATGGCTGAAGGGTCTGGTTGTTGGTATTTCCGCTTCTGCGGAAATGGAACCGCAGAAGCGGCCCCGCAGAAGCGAGGAAGGGACCGCAGAAGCGGTTGGGAGTGAAGGGAGAAGGGACCGCATATGCGGTTAGGAATCCGCAGAAGTGGAGCCGTAGAAGCGGCCAGGAAGACCTCAGATGCGGATTTTGGTGAATAAAGCTGGGACCGCAGATGCGGTCAGCAAGCTGCAGATGCGGGACCGCACCTGCGGAAAAGGAAGCGCATAAATGAAAGCTGGGCAACTTGGGAAGGAGCCGCAGAAGCGGCGTTTTAATCGCAGAAGCAGCATTTTAACCGCATAAGCGTAACCGCATAAGCGGAAATAATTCCGCAGAAGCAGAAACAGCTGGGGCAGAATGGATGTTTAAAAATCGTGATTTGAGTTCATTTCTCTCATGTTTCATGGCTTGGGTATTTTTTGGAGAGCTTCAAAGAGGGATTTCGTCATCTATGTTAAGTTAAGATACTCCTACTTATTTCCAAGCTAAATACAAGATTATACCATGGAATTAGACATAAACATTGTGGGCAAGTTAGGATTTTTGGAAGAAAACCTAGAAACTTGATAAATTGAATTATACCACCATTTTGAGTATGGAAGTAAGAGAAAATCATATATTTGAGTTCGTGAGTTCATGGGTAAACTTTATCTTTGAGAAATTTCGAATTTCCGGGCACGTGGGCCCAAGGGCATTTTTGTTAACTTTTCGTTCGGGGTTAGGAATCATTACAAATTGGGTTGTAAAGTTTAATTGAGCATATATTAATGAATTTGAATAATTATTGGCTAATTTTGGAGCATTGTGCATTGGTGCAAGTCTTCAGAGGAATGTAGAATGTCGGTTATGAGACTTCGGAGCTAGGTGAGTTGCCTTTCTAACCTTATAAGAGGAAACTGTCCCCATAGGTGAAATAAATGATTATGTGCTCCTAATTGCTGAGGCTACGTACGCACGAGGTGACGAGAGTCCGTGCGTAGCTACTATTATGCTATTGTCCGGGTAGTTAGGACCCAAAACCATGTTATACTTGGATTATTTATGAACTCATTGATAGCTTTAATTGCTTATATCACCCTGGATTTGTAAATGAATGTAAAAAGGGATTAAACGTCATTTTTTTTTCTGAATTGTGAAAATAGAAATTATTTTATTTGGATAATTATTCCCAGATAAATTCTTAATTGGCTATTTGAGCATTTATTTTTTGTGTACCTGCGTCGCATGGATGATTCGCGAGTTGGGTAATTGTTTATTTTATGTTGACCACGCCGCATGGATAGATTCGCGAGTGGGGTAATAGATGCATCTATGGTTCGGGCCGTTCGACCCTCGGCAGTGCACAGTTTATATTTCTGTTTGATCGGGCCGTCGCCTTGGTGTGATTTGCGCATGTTATTTGTCGCTTGAGGATTTTTAAACTTAAAATTTGCCCTTCGTGGCTTGATATAAATTGAGAAAATAATAAAGAATAAACCTTGAAAGCCCTTGATTATTTGTTGATGGTGTTTACCTATTTTCCAACTTCGTGAATTAGTACGATTATATAAATCCATGATTTTCCTCACATTTCTAGAATATTGTTAATTGACGTCTACTAAGTGTCGAAGTTGACCATCTCGTCTCTACTTCTTCGAGATTAGGCGGGATACTAATTGAGTACACGTTGTTTACGTACTCATACAACACTTCTGTGCATTTTTGTTGCACATGTACATGTATCTCTAGCAGCCTACTGGGCGTAGCAGCGCGGATGATTCTAGGACTAGGTGAGTTGCATTATTCGAGGTGACCCGCAGTTAGTGTAGTCCCTTTCAGCATATTGTATTTATTTCCTGTCCACTGTATTTCGGACGGATGTTGTATTTTATTTTCCTATCAGTAGATGCCCATCCACTTGTGACACCGGGTTCTGGGATGGTTTTCGAAAGATTTGTACTAATCGTTTATTATTTAATTTGAATTTAAGTGGTGATATTTTTTTATTTATGAAAAATGAAAGAAAAAGTCCTAGATTTCAAAGGTATTAAAAAGAGAAATTAATCGATTGATTAAGTTGGCTTGCCTGACAGCGGTGTCCGGCGCCACCACGACCCTTAGTGAATTTTGGGTCGTGACACCGAGAGTATGCTAGAACCGATTCCTAAGGTTATGACCTCATACAACACCCAACACGGTAATGATAGTCCTCACATCAGCAAGGGATCACGCCGAGAGATTCAATGAGAAACCTGAAAAAATCCAACATGTGCAGAAAGAGAGATTTCTCAGCATGTCGTTCATATGATCATCGGGGGGACCAACATTCCCCAAGGACCCATGATCAAACAGATAAAAATATCTGTTGCAATAGAAGGGTCGATACGAGACCGCATGACCGAAGACACCCTTGCATTCAGCGAGGAAGACCTTAACAGAGCCACACAACGATGCACTGGTAATTTCAATTCTTTTAAGCAACATTCGAATAAAACATGTGCTCATGGACCTAGGCAGCTCGGCGAACGTAATCAGGTCAAAGGTAGTAGAACAGCTTGGGTTGTTTGATCAGATCATACCCATCTCCTGGGTCCTCCACGGCTTCAACATGGCCGATGAAATAATAAAAGGGGAAATCGCCCTCCCGATTGACATGTCCGGTATAGTTAGAAACACCAAGTTCCACGTCATCAGCGATGAAATGAGGTACAACACATTGCTTTGCAGGCCGTGGATACATAGCATGAGGGCAGGGTCATCAACTCTACACCAGATGATGAAGTTTCCAATAAAGGATGGTATAACAACCGTATATGGAGAACAGTATGCGGCAAAATAAATGTTCACGGTTTACCAAGAGGCGCCGAATCCTATACACTCTACCTCGGATGAGTCCGGAAGCGTACAAACAGCCGAGGATGATGAAGAAGATTTTCTCGTTCCTCGGACTTTCGTTTCACCCGAAGAGTCAGATGAAACGAAATCGACAATTGAAGAGCTGGAGCTATGAGCACGTAATTTTTGCCATACATGAAAATGACTCCTAAAAATAAACCAAAAATAATTTTCAAGGGATTTTAGAAGTTTTTCTTTATTTAGTTGCATTTCATGTATTTTTAATATTTTAAAATTATAAAAATATCACGTTTTAATTTCATGTCATATTAGGTCCAATTTGCATGTAGGAATTAATTTTATTAAGAAAAATCACAAAAAAATAGTCATTTTTACATATTTAGCTTTTAATCTTTAGAAAGTGGGTAAATTTATTAAGTTAATTAGTTGTTTTAATAGATAAATAATTTTAATTTTTACAAATTAGATTGATTTAGGATTAATTTAGAATTTTATTATATTTTTAAAATCAAAGAAAAAAGAAAAATAAAAAAAAGATTTTGATTTAGTCTTCCTACCTCAAAGTTAATTAGCCCAAATTCATGACCCAAATCCCTTCAAGCCCAAAACATTGAGCCCATACCCATTCCCCTTTCACCTAACCTAATTCCTACCCCTGTAAAATAACACTTAACTTCTAAAATCAAAAAAGACCTAGATCCTTAAGCAAGAGTGAATCAGCCATTTTCATAAAAATCGAACCCCCTGACTTTATCTTCCTCAACCATCAACACAATCAAGAAGACCCAATTCGCCTCCCTCTTCCTTCAGATTTTCCTCATCCTCTTTCCCTCAAAATCAAAGAGATATGGAACAGACATAAAACACCAGAGAACCATATAAAAAATCACCCAAAGCTGCCCTATTTTAGCTCCAAAATGTTGTTCCTAAAACCAGCCCAATAAACATGACGAAGCCAAGCTAAAATCAAGCTGAAATATTAGCTAAAACCGCTGCCAGTTCCACTGCGAAACAACCCCGGAATCCCCATTGAAACAGTCCTAAAACTCAGCATTCAACCACCTAAAAAACCTTCCAAAACACCACCTCAAATCACCCCCAAATCAGCTTTATTTTCTGCTCAGAAAACTCCATCTATACAGTCCAGAAACCTCGAATCCACCCCAAAAAAATTTCTAAAATTCAGCAAAATTTCCAGCCAAAAACTCCATGAAAGCATGTTGAAATCAGTCCAAACGAGCAACAAAAATATAGCACTTTTGCACAAAAAACACAGCTGAAACTCCATGGAAACCTGCTGAAAAGTCCAGCTCAAAGCATCCCTCTAACCACCACAAATCAGTCCATATTTTTCTGCTAAAAAACATAACAAGACAACACCTAAAAGCCAGCAGCAGCCACGGAAATCAGCTGGAAACTCAGCAAAAAGAAGCCCAAAAACCTTGCGAAAAGTAGCTCAAAAATGCAGCAAAAGTTGTTGTCGAGTTCACCCAAAATCTTTCTTTCGAGGTCACGTTTGAAGCTTTTCTCGTCCAAATTCCATCGTGGTTCCATTTGCAGCCTCCCGTCGTGTTTGCAGTCAGTTGGAAGCTTTGTTTCCATTGTAAAAATTTGGAGGAACATATTCAATAATAAAGGTCCATTTCTCACTTTAAGATTATTTCATGTATTTATTGTGCTTTCGCAAATGTTTTAGTTTGATTTTTTTTTTGCGTCTCTGTTATCATATCATATACGTAATTTTAATTTGTTTGTCCATTTGTGGTGTTCTTGAGTTTATTGTGGTAAGTTATTACAGGTTGGTCTGATTTTTTTTTTTTGGTTGTTGAAGTAGATTTTGTGTTTAAATGGAGTATATATTTTTACGGTAATAATTTCAGCAGTTAGGCAGTTTAGGGAAGTGAAAGTTTGGTTTGGTCAATTTATATTAATCTTGATTGAATTCCTTTGCATCAATTTATTGTAATTCATATATTATTCACTTCTAGTGGTAATTGCCTTAGGCTTGTAAGATTATCGTTGCCTATGTTATACACGGAAATCAAGTCTTGTAAATATTCATTATCATGACATATCATTGATTGTAAGAACTATGTCGCTAAAACTTTATTCCAATCTTGGTTGTCTGCAACTTCATTTTGTAATATTATTTTTAAAAGTTAATCAATTCAATTTGGTGCCATGTATTTTGATAACACAATTACCATTTTCCTTCTCGTAAGATCCTAGTCGATCATTAATATGCGGCATAAGTTCTTCAGTTCATGGCAATGATCTGCTTTTCGCTAGAACTTTAATAGTATATAGTCTTACTCTGTATCCACTGACTACATTAATCTCCAAATTAAGTAAACAAATTTCGAATAACATAACTTGCTTTAGGCGCGATTTAGTCTATTATTGTGATTATGTATATGTTCGCGTAACATAATTATGAATTTCGTTCTAAAAATAAATTGAGGTATGCGTTCACGCAACTTCGACCAAAACTTTTCTTAATAAAATAAACAAAGTGTTATTAATTGTGGACACGTTCACATGACATAATTTTTGACGCGCCAAAAGAAAAGAGTATATATATGCGTAACTTAATTCTTTAATTACGAATAAATCAAGTGATTAAAAGATAAATGCACATAGATGCTAAAAATGAGTAGTTAAATAATTTAAGCCAAGTATAAATTGTTAAGTGACCGCTCTAGAACCACGGAGCCCGAGAATGCCTAACACGTTCTCTCGGGTTAATAGAATTCTTTATCTAGAATTTCGGGTTCGCTGACATTTAAATAAATTCGAAATTTTCTAGATTTGGGATTTTAAAATAAACCGGTGACTTGGGACACCAAATAACTATTCCAAGTGGCAACTCTGATAAATTAAATAATCCCATTTTGAATAATGTCACTTTAATTGAAAAAACTCTTATGTACCCTCGGGTATAAAAATGAGGTGTTTCAGCTCTGGCGACTCTGCTGGAGACAAGAACCCAGAATCTCTGGTTCAGGGTTCAAGAATTCTAGCTTATTAATGTGATTTTTATTTAGCTTTATTGTTGATATTACTGTTTCTTTGTGTACCTAATATGCTAAATGCAGATTTTTACCGCTATTATATTGTTTGAATTGTATATTAAACTGTTACGAAACCCTCTTCTCCCTGAGTCTTCTAAAAAATGGTGCACACATTCGCGTGGCCCACTTTTTCTGTTAGAATTTATACCAAATAGAATGGGGCTGGGCAAGCAACAAGACCGGACGGACTTTCGTGCTCCCGGTACATTACCCCCTCCTCGACTCGAGTTCATCCGCTCGGGTAAGTCAGGTTTAGAACACAACCTCAGGTTTTAAACCTAGAATAATGCAACCTCATGCCGGATCCCTTGTAGGAACGTTTGTTTGTATCATGTGCATTTAACCTTGGAGACTCAACACAGGGGTTGGGTCCGTCTAGGGCAGGTGTACCCAAAACAACCGACCATCTTGTTTCTCCTACATGCTATATGAATATTTATGTGTTTCGGTTTTCATGTTGCCCGGTTAGGGAAAGAAAATCAAGAGAAAAATTAAGAGTGAGGTAGGATAGAGAATCACCCAGTATTTAAAAATGTCTCGAAACTTTGCCAAAATTTTTGAAAAAAAGAGAAAAAGAAAAAGAAAAAGAAAGTGTATTTCAAAACAAAAGAAAGAGAGTCAAATATCTTGTTTATTCTTTTTTAATTATGTCAAAATTGACCGAGCTACGCATGTCTGATTCTCATCGGATGTGAGATACGTAGGCAAACCTCATCGGTTCTGGCCCCAATTTGTTTTTAAAAAATCCAAAAATAATTTTCTTTAATTCCGTCCTTAGAAGCATTTCCTTAGAAAATTCAAAAAAAAAAAAAACCTCAAAAAAATAATTTCCTTCTTTCTGAAATCTTTCATATGGAAAAAAATAAAAAATCAAAATCCAAAATACGAATTTCCCTTATTTTGAAATATTTTTCTCAAAAATTCAAAAAAAATATTAAAAAAAATCTTTTCCTTGTTTAAAAGTCTTTCTTTCAAAAAAAATATTTGAAAAATTGAAGTTCAAAAATGTTTTCGCTTTTCTTTAGAAGTGCTTTTTTAAATAAATAAAAACTCAGAAACCCAAAATATTTTCTTAAAAGTCCCTCTTTTGAAAATTAAGAGGCAACGTCCAAAGTTCAAAAATATTTTCTTTCTTCTTTAGTAAAAGAGAAAACAAATGAAAGTTCAAACACAAATACTTTCCTTTTACTTTTAAAATTTCCAAAGTTGAAATCAAAAGCAAATAAATTTTTAGAAGTCTTTCTTTCAAAAATAAAACAAAAATCAAAATCAAAAAATCAAAAAAAAATAAAAATATTTCCTTTCTTCTTTTAAAGCATTTCTTTCAAAAATTCCAACCAAAGAAAAAAAAGTTAGTTTACTTACTCCATTTTCGATCTTCCCGAACTACAGAAGATCTGATTCATGCAGTGTTATGATACGTAGGCAACCTTCATCAGATTCGATCATATTGATAAAATTAACTAAGTGAAAAATAAACCGAAAAAAGAGAAAGAAAAATTAAAAAAAGAGTGACAAAAACAAAAATAAAAAGAAGAAAAAAGAGTGCCAAAAAATAAAAGAGCGATAGAAACGAAATGAAAAAAAATCAAGAGTGATTAAGAGAGGCAGAAATAAAAGAAAAGGGGTACCTCCTGAAAGGGTTAACTAAGGCCGAAATGAAACATACAACCATTCAAACACATGGTAGAAACGTTTAACTGTTTAGGTGCATTGCATCCAATACTGCGATTTCATATCTGTTAAGCGTCTCAAAACTAACAAGGTTGTTGGGTGTGCAAACTAGACAAGTTTTGGTGGTTGGTTTTTTTGGTAGTCTAGCCTCCCTTCCTTCACAAGATCCAAAGACACAGATGGCATCCACAAGCAATCTACCAATCATCATTCTTGAGGATAGCCCGGCATCGGCTGTTCTGCAGCTAGAATCGGCAGTTGCTGAAGAGAATAAGATGTTGCGTCTCCGTATATTGGAAATATGGGACGTCTGTTCTAATGGCAGGGAACCGCCAAGTGCAATCCCTGGGTTTCTTGAGTTGATCCCCAGGTCGGGTGAGGTTACCAACTCCCCTGTGCCCAACCCGCTCAGCACACGGGGGCGCCCTCCAATGCCGTCCAATGTTCCTGGCATGCCTTCTGTGGTTTGCCCCCAGGAGCTAGTTTCTTGAGCACCTCCAACATTGTTCTCTGTAGCACCAGTCTGCATCAGAACACAACCAACTTTACCACGACCGTATGTTGAGCCTCCAATGTTCACCTTTCAGGGTCCACAGCTTCAATCAGAAATAACATATGTGACCCTGTACTCTTTCACTCAACCTCCACAATATGATTTCTCAGTGGAGCAAGAAAATGTTGTTAAAAGTTCCGAACAAGAGGAAATGGCTCGGAAGATGAAGAGCCTGAACAAAGCCTGAAAAACATGCAAGGTCTGAGTGGCCAGAAGAGTGTCTCATACTCTTGACCTCTATATGTTTCTCCATGTCCACTTTCCAGCTGGCTTCAAGATGTCAAAATTTGAAAAGTACAATGGGCACGGAGACCCGGTCGCTCATCTAAAACGATACTGTAACCAGTTGAGGGGTGCTGGTGGAAAAGAGTGTTGACACCAATTTTTCCCTAAATATATTTTTCAATATGCAGAATACTTTCAAAACAGCTTATATATGCATATATAAGTATATCCAAGTGTTTTATTATTTTTTTTCACAGTTTTCAAAGATTTAAATTGTTTTATTTTCCCCTTTTTCATCTATAAAATCTCAATAATTATTTCCAAAACTATAATTTTGGTAATTTACCTATTGTATTCTCATATGTATATTAAAATATAGCCAAGGGAATTTTTTATACATTTTTTAAATATTTATGTAGTTTTTCAAAAGCTAAATTGCATATAATTACAATATTAGCCTCTTTTAAAATTTAATTGCGTTTATGTTCAAAAGATTAGGTCTGGTATTTTTAAATAAATAATTATATACTATAAATCATTTTATTACATTTAATTTATTTACAAAAATTATTTTACTATTTTTTATAAATTAAAATAGGGAAAAGTGGCTATTTAAATTATAGCCAGATTGACATTTTAATTACAGCTTAAATTAAACCCAACCCAGCCCAATTTCTATTTAAATTACCAACCCAGGCCCCAAATACATCAACCCGACCCGACTCTTGTTAAATCATGACCATTGATCATTTTGATCAACGGTCCATATCTCTCCTTTCCTAATTAAACTAACCTATACCCCCAAAACCTAATTCATTTTCACTACCAACCCAGCCGCCCTAAAATCCTCTCTGCTCTCAAACTCTCTCATCCTAATCCTAATCTTCAACCACCGACCTCCCATCTCCGGCCATCTCCAGCCATCTCCGGTCACCTCTCATCGTCTTTTAAGCCTCTAATGGCTTCTCTCATGTCATGCTCTTATGTGAGGCCTTCAAGGGCCCTGGGCCACATCGATTTGCATCTAGAGTTTTTTATTTTTCTGTTCTTGGCTGCTTCAGTATGATTTCGAGCGAAATCAGTTGTACCTATTACGATCTTTAAGGTTCTAAGCAGGTTCTTCCGTTTCTATCTGGGTTTCCTTTGAAACCCTAACTTTGTTAGAATCTCTTAAGATTTGTGCTATTTTTTGGCAATCTAAGTCTGTTTCTTTCTATGTTTCTACACTATTCTCAAGCTTCTTATGAAAAATCATTGATTTCAAGTTATTTTACTTTCTTTTAAGAGTTAGGTTTTTTCGAAATTTCTTCTACACTCTGTTTAAATCGACTCTTCATGTTTTAACTTCTATATCTCGAACGATTCTATATTTTTACTCCTTTTTTAACTCGTCTATGTTGAAAACACTAATTTCTTAGCCTCAACCTTGGGTTTCTGAGTTTTGTTTTGATAATATGTGTGTTTCTATGATTCTGTGACTTTTGTCCTATGTTTGCTTTGTCAGGGTTCCATATTATGGTTATCCTCGCCTATTTGCCTTAGTTTTTATTCACGAATGCTTTTGAGTCTCCAGTTCTCCTACCTGTATCATGCTTAAGCCTACTAATTCAAACTATGCTCTGCATGAATCTTTCATTTCATATGTGATTCTTGTCCTACTCGGTCTCTTAGGGTTTTGATTTTGCTTACCAAGTGTTCGTTCTTATAGAATGGGGGTAAATTAGTGTTATCTCCCATTCTTGCATCTTTGAATCCTGTGATTGATCTTTCACTGATTCCGCATGATTATTCTACTGATTTTTACCTTGTAGAATGTTTTCTAACCTTATTCTACGGTTGATTATGATATTAATTGATTGTTATATTATTTCCTTTATTAGAACCTTATGAACCTAGCCCTAATTGTTTACTTTGTGCCTACTATGTTTGAAGTATTTTCTTATCTATTATGCTCCAGTTACCATTGATTTCTTTCCTTATTTGCTACATGTTCTTACCGTTCGAATTGATGCCCTTAATTAAGGGAAGTACTTATACTGATTTGATACTAATTGATACCTAGTTCCATAATTGCTGATTGACTTTGATTCTTACCTTATTATTCTACTTAGCTTCAAACTATATATATGCTCTCTCATTAACGAACAAGACAACGAACACTTTTTGGTTCTGAATACACACTTACATTTAAAAAGAAAAAGAAAAACTCTCTTTTGCTTATTACTACTTGTGCTACTGTTTGCTTAGCCGGCTGAAAGCCAAGGCTATACTTTGAAGTCATGCTTACTTTCTTTATTACACTTTGCTTCTTTAACTGGTATGTTCTGATTAGTTTTTCAGCATCAACAACAACATGTTTCTTTCCTTCTAGTTTGCCTCATGTTTGTATTTAAGTAGTTCCATTATTAATGCATGCTATGTTCTGCCTTTCTGTCTGAATAAATGCGTTTGTTATTTATCATAGCTTGTGAACTAAGAATCCCTATCCCTAATGTAGTTGGTATCTGTGGTTGGTTTGGGGCATGACAGCATTGAACATTGCTATTCATGACCCAAACTTGATCCATTTACGATCACAACCTCCATGTTTCCCTTATCTGTTGTGTGTTCTGGTTGATTTACAGGCATGTCAGCACTTCCTAGTGTTGTCCATGCCCAAAGTTAACCCATGCCTAAGTGTATGGGATCCTTGCAATGGATTCCCAATCCCTCGTCCCCCTTTTTGTGAAGTTATTGACCCCATGAAATGTTAATAGTTGTCTCCCATAACCCTTTCCCTCTCCTTTATTTAGGGGTGTGCATTCGATTTACCGATTCGATTTTGACCCTTATCGATAATTACTTATCGATTATCGATTTGTACATATGCTTATCATTATCGTTTCAATAAGGTTTCAATTTTTTCGATTTCGATTTATCGATTTTTGGGGATTATCGATTCGACTATCGATTACACCAATAAGCCAAAGGTTGGTTCCCAAGACAATTGTCCCTTTGAGGCATTTTTGAATTTAATAAAGAAAACAGACTTTTGGCACAGCTATTTCATTTCGCATTGTTTCTATGACAAGAAAAAAAGAAAGAAAAGGGACACTCACATAGTGAATATTATTATTAGTCTTAGTTCTCATCAGACATCAGGTCATACATCTTACACAAGTAAAAAGAGAGCAATTACGTAAAAACAAGAGCTCTCAAAATAGATTATACATCAGATCACATCATAAGTTGTTATGGAAGCACAAGCCTATACAGCATGCTAAACAACCTATACAGCAAGCTAAGCAAAAGCACAAAAGCATACTAGCTTTTGTGCACAAAAGCACAAAAGCTAAACAAAAGCACACACAATCTCTCTTGCCATACGTAAAATGTAATAAGACATATGATTTCCAGAATAGCTCATTTACTTGCGATGATAGCTGTGGCAGCAATGGTACAACAAAAGAAAATGAAGTTCCAACAAGTACAACTACATGATTACCAAAAGAAAATTAACAACAAGAACATGTGTCATTAAAGAAGTAGAAAACTAAGTTGCAATTACATTATGGAGACGCAAGAAACACATTTCTTTTGTGCTTCTTATTTGTATTCTTCTGATCAGAATCACCAGTAGATGGGCAGCAAATCAAGTTCAACTTCACGAGCCCAACTTCAACGTCCATGTTATAGCTATAATGGGAAGTAAATCAAGAATCAACCCTCAAGTTATTAAAAAAATATAAAGAACTTTGTAATACATCACATTCTTTTACAAGTATATTATTTAAAATGGAGAACTTACATAGCAACTAACAAACTCTAGCAAACATCGTCGGTGGAAACTTCTTTGCCAAGATTAGTAAAATCTAATAAGAAAATATATTAAAAAGCTGTCAAGCAATTAATATATTATTTAACTATCTTAAGAAATACAATAAAATTAATTAAAATATACATACCTTCCTCTAGTAGTTCGAGAAAATCTAAATCTTCCTCAACATTTACATGAAGCGATTCACTCCGAAGCCAATCTTGAAGAATATGACTTACAGTCTTAAACGAGTTGAATGAAGCAAAGGTGAAAAGCAAGACGAAGTCAGCACTCCTCACACTTGACCTAAAAATTATGGCCGGAAAGAAATCAATTTAAATAAGTTTCTTACACATACGAAATTCATATATCTGCTTCAGTGTCAAAGTTGCAATGTCAAAATAGCTGAAGCTATTCATAGCTATTCAAATTGCAGTGTCAAAATAGCTTCAATTCATATATCTGCTTCAGTGTCAAAATTGCAGTTGATGCCAAGTTGGTCACTAACTGTCACGACCCAAAGCCCGCCTGGTCGTGATGGCACCTCTCGTGAATACGAGGCCAGCCAACAGAACATTTAACCCCTCAAATATCTGACAGTTATTAATCATAAATAAGCTTAAAGCAGGAATATCGTAGCCAGCAATACGAACATAACCGCGATAACATGAAAGCCAACCCAAATCCAGCCCGCAATTAGGGTGTCACAAGTCATTAGCCACTACAGAGTTCATCAACTACTACAAGACTGTATCTAAGAACATAGTGCGAGATAGATGAAATACAAGAAAAAGTTAAGGAAGAAACGGCGCTGTGGATGCTGACAGCTACCTCGTCTCACCGGGTCCGCCTGGTCTAGATGGAAATCAGCGCTCAGGAACGAACTCTGCTATACCTGTATCTGCACACACAGTGCAGGGAGTAATGTGAGTACTCCGACCCAGTGAGTAAAAATAATAAATAATATCTGAGAGCACAGAAATCCCACAAAGGCATAATTTATGCTATCTCAAGCAGTTAAATCAGATAAACAGTAGAAACCAGTGAAATATAGTAATAAAATGCATTGAAAACAGTTAAAACAATTATTCTCAATCAATAAGGGATACTCAGGAACCTGCCCCTCGGGCACCATATCAAACTCTCAATGTAGTGCCAGCCCCGTGGGCTCCGTAGAAATCACTCAGTACAACATCAGCCCCTCGGGCTCACTCTCACTTATATGGGTACCCACTCTCACTGTGGGTGTGCAGACTCCAGAGGGGCTCCTTCAGCCCAAGTGCTATTACTAAGGCCTGAAAGCCCGAACAATATCAATGCGAGGCCTGAAAGCCTGCTCATAACACACTCAAGGCCTAAAAGCCTCCTCACATAACACTCGAGGCCTGGAATCCTCCTCACCAATCACTCGAGGCCTGAAAGCCTCCTCACTAATCACTCGCCATGCCCTCACATATGGCCCTCGGCCCGTATCAATCCAAAATAGTCAAAAGCCTCTCGGGCCTCAGTAAAACAATAATACTGAGTTCAATAATATTTCAAATAGTGAAGGAAAATAGTGATGATAGTTCATAAAGAGTTCAAACGGTCGGCAATAAGCCCCAAATATGGCAACAAACCCAAATCATAGTGAAAAACAACAAGTCATAGCTAGTACGCGGCAAAAATATCATCCGGACTGGACCAAGTCACAGTCCCCAATAGTAAATGACTCTGCACTCATCATTGAACGCGTGTCTCATCTCAACATAGCACCAAGTTGTGCAAATCCGGGGCCTCAAGCCCTCAGGACATCATTTAAAGTCATTACTCACCTCTAGCCGGCCAAGGGTCTAGCTCGCTAAGCCTTTTCCCCTCGAATAAACCTCCTCGCGCGTCGAATCTGACCAAAACCACAAGAATGTGTTACAATAAGCTAAAGGAACATAACCCAATCGAAAATACTCGAACAACATCGAAAATCATGAAATTGGCAAAATCCGAGCCCCGGGCCCACTTCTTGAAAAATTATAAAATTAACATCACCGACTTCCTTATCTCGCCACAAGTCCATACATACCAAATTCACAAAAATCGGAGTCCATTTGACCCCTCAAATCACTAGTTTAAACTCTTTTCAAATTTCAAGCCCTAACCTCCATTTTTTAACCTTAATTCCCTTGGATTTTCGGTGTTAATCCATGTTTTTACACCATAATAACGTAATCTTAGATCAAGAATCCATACCTGATGAAAACTCTCAAACCTTCTTCAAAATCGCCCAAAAAACTCCTTAGTCCAAAATAAAAATGTTGAGTTGCTTCTAAAATTCACGAAGATGAAATTAATACCCTCTGAACAGCAGTTTTCGCTTCTGCGATGCCTTTGTCGCTTCTGCGATGCCTTTGTCGCTTCAGCGACACTGCTTTTGCGGTTCTTTATCCGCTTATGCGGTTCTTCGATTTTTACCCAGGACCGCTTCTGCGGTCAACCAATCGCAAATGCGAGACCGCTTCTGCGGTCCGCATGTCCGCTTTTGCGGAACCTCCCAAGCCTCCTCCTTTCGCTTCTGCGACTTCCCCTATCACTTCTGCGGAACCGCTTCTGCGGTCCATTTCCGCAGAAGCGGGAATACCAGATATCAGATCCTTCCGCAAATCCTTAAACTCCAAATTTCATCCCGTTAGCCACCCGAAATCACCCCGAGTCCCCCGAGACCTCAACCAAAAGTACCAACACAACTTAAAACATTATTCAAACTTGCTCGAACCGTCAAAACACTATAGTTAACATCAAAATCATCAAATTTCCTCAAATCAAAGCCTAAGTTCAACCAAAACTTCCGAAACTCGCATTCGATCGAAAACCCGACCAAACCATGTCCGAATGACCTGAAATTTTACACACATATCCAAAATTACCTAACGAAGCTACATCAACTCTCGGAATTCCATTCTGATCCTCGGATCAAAATCTCACCTATCAACCGATCCGCCAAAATTCAAACTTCGCCAATTCAAGCCTAATTCTACACCGGGCCTCCAAATTCAATTCTGATCGCACTACTAAGTCACAAATCATCCCTCGGAGCTAACCGAACCACCGAAACTCACATCCGAGCCCTATAACTATATAGTCAACTCCCAGTTGACTTTTCCAAAACAAGCTTCCTTCTAAGAGGCTAAGTGCCTCATTTCCAACTAAAATCAATCCAACTCTACCCGATCAACTCAATTACCGATATTAAATCATAGAAAAACATAATATGGAGGAAACGGGGTGGTAACTCACGTGACGACGGGCCAGGTCATCACATCCTCCCCAACTAAAACAAATGCTCGTTCTCGAGCGGGTCAAGAAACATACCTGGAGCCTCAAATAGGTAGGGATATCTACTCCGCATCTCCTGCTCGGTCTCACAAGTAGCCTCCTCCACAGGCCGACCTCTCCACTGCACCTTCACTGAAGCAATACCCTTGGACCTCAACTTTCAAACTTGTCGACCCAGAATAGCCACCGACTCTGCATCATATGACAAATCACCATCCAACTGAACCGTGCTGAAGTCCAACACATGAGACGGGTCCCCAACATACTTCCGGAGCATAGATACATGGAATACCGGATGCACACTAGACAAGCTGGGTGGCAAAGCAAGCTCATATGACACCTCTCCAATCCTTCTGAGTATCTCAAAAGGCCCAATGAACCTCGAGCTCAGCTTCCCTTTCTTCCCGAACCGCATAATACCCTTCATGGGCGAAATCTTTAACAAGACCTTCTCGCCTACCATATAAGAAACATCACGAA